>JACBYM010000321.1:0-35201 GCA_013435755.1 Amphilophus citrinellus | reverse complement strand
CTAATTTTAAAAATATCTACCCATCTATTATTACTTCATGTTGGAGAGTTGCCTATTTATGAAGAAAATCTAAATCTCTAAAAAAAGATGATGAAGCACTACCTGATGCACGCTGTTGTGAAGGATCTGCACATCCATTCAGTGACGTTCTCAGTTACTGGAAATGGTCTATGTAAAGTGGGAGTTAAACCCTGAGGTATAAGTGATCAATGATAATAAATACCCTAAACCTAAATGCTACCCCTAGGGTATTAAAATTTCTATTTTTTTTTTTAATTTATTTATTTTTTAGCTTTTGAAAATGGTTCTTCTGAGTTTGGAGAGTCAGAGGACAAAAACATATGACACCTTACAAACTAACAGAAACAAAAAAGTAGTTTTTCTTTCTTCAAAACATTTAGAGTTAGGATTTGGGTCAGACCTATCCTTAACCCTGCGAATGCAGGATTCATTGTTTAGAGGTTGATCCACACCAGCTCAGCTGATCCAGTGACGTTCACAAGCCATCATAAATGCTGAATTAAGACTGCACAGATTGTCGCTGTAGATTGCATCACAACCCTCACAGAAATGATGTTTTCCACCATTAATAAAAAAATGAGGAACTTAAAATAGTTAGACGGTAGCCGGTAATACCTCGCTCATCTTGGGTGATGACGTAGGTTTGGCAGTGTGCTGGGGACAAATTGGCTGCTTTGGAATTGAAGAGAGGCTGATGTAGGAGGATGATTCACGCTGACTGACAGCGGGAAGGCTGATTCATTCATTAAGCGGACGTTTTTGATGAAGAAGTCTGTCAGGAGGGCGGAATAAGGTGGGTCGTTTTTTTTTTTTCAGATTTCTCTTGATGTGTTTGTTGCATCTTGAGTCTTTGTGGAAGATTTTCAGGGTGGACGCGATCAGCAGGCTTCCTGTGCGTTGGCCATTCAGCAGAGAAAAGCTCTTACATAAATAAACGCAAACAATGGGCACTTTTAGAGAGAAACAAAGCACCAAACACAACAGAGACAGAACGCGTCATGTTTCCCGTCTTCTTTGGTTCTTTATCTGAGTTTGAGGCCAGATGAAACAATACTTCTAAACAATAACATTTTGTTTACACTTCATGCACCTCTCATTCATAGACAACTCTCCTTTATCTGGACAAAATGGGATAAAGTAAATTTACTCCAATCCAAGTTTCAATAACAAATCAAGATTTTTCAATGCCTTAGAAATTACAGTAGCCCCAAAATCTGGCTAGAGCTGAAGTTTATTTTTTGGCAGTTAGTACCAATTGATGTTTCGTGCACAATTCACGTAATAGACTTGTCAATATTGATATTTTGTGACAAAGAAAGACTTGAAAAGGTAGAGTATATTTTGTCAATGACAGAGTAATGTTTGCATAGTAATGGCTGGTGTAATTCAAGTCACCTTAGAGTCTGAAATTAGTGAAAAGCAATATTTTTCATCAGCAAGAGTCTGTGTGTAAATAGCCCCAGAGGGAACTGCAGAATAAATGCTTCTGAAAGGATTCATATTTGGAATGCATCATCATTGAATGTAAAATTCGTAAAGTTTGGATTTCAACTGACGTTCAAGCAATTTCTGCCCACCTGTGTCTGTTTTTTTTTTTTTATTACACCTTGAATATTTTTACCCTACAGCAGCAGAATAATTGTGCAGTTTTAAAGAAACAAGCCATTTCCAACACGCTTGATGGAGGTTTGCCATCACACATTTGTGAGACTTTGTGTGTTGGTGTATAACATCAAGTCAGAATGCATACAATTTTTAAAAAAAATCTATCTATCTATCTATCCATATATATATATATATATATATATATATATATATATATATATATATATATATATATATATATATAATATACTGTCACTTTGTTATCTTGTGTTGTAGCATTGTAGCGTATGGGTTCTTTAAACTGAACTGGTTGGAGCACAAAGGTGAGATGATCTGCTCCCACAAAGTGCACTTGTTTTTGCAGCTGTTAATGTAAGTTGCATTTGAAAGTTTCACAGATGTGCATTGAATTTGCAGTGTGTTGGAAACTGTGTTGCTCCAGTAAGTGAAATAGTGCACAGTAGTGTTGTCAGATTGTATTGGCAGGTGAATGCTTAAACCAGAACTCTTAAAGGTCAGAAAGTTTAAATGTTGCCTAAGAAAGCAAAGACATGGGAGCTTTCAGGTCCCCATGGTGCAGGGTTCACCTGATGATATATTAACTCAGCCTTCTCAAATGGGCAGACGCTCAGTCTGCTGGACTGATCCTTAAACCCTGTGTCCATGCTGCATTACAACATGTACTTCATGTACTTCACGTACAACTTTCTTGACAGAGGTATCCATACGGATGCTCAAAATGTACAACACCGACGTGGACAGAAGCAATGGCCCACCATACAAAGGACATGGCGGAGCAGTCTGTTTTGGTAGCCAACGTACACAAGACTGGATTTATACTTGACTCAGTGTGCAGACATCTGGTTTTGAACTCGGACTTCTGTGAGCTTGAATGGATTCATCTTATGGACTGAGATCAAGTTGTTTGCGGAGGCTGACAGACCTTCTCCAGAAAGTTCAAGGGTGATAATGAGCCGTTGATGTTGTGGTTAATGTTGTTATTGATGGTGTTTGGTTTTTTTATTTGGTTTTTTTTTTCGTGTTTACCTGAACTAATAAGGTTGTATATCTCATGGTTACAGAGTGCTATTTCTACTTGACAACTGTTACTAATAGCATTAGCTAGAGCTGTACTTGCTCTGTGTGTGTGAACTTTTGACCAGAATGACTGGAGAAATGTTGTCTGAAATCTATCTGTAGTCCAGGTTACCAAAGGTTGTGCAGCCCTTAGATCACCCTCACAAAAGTAGAATTCTCTCAGGCCTCAGTCACACAAGCCTCAAGAACCAGTTGGTGAACCTGGCAAGCTCTGGTCACTAGGGAAAATATGTATTCCCAACCGGTTAGTGAGTGATTCCTGAGGGTAGCAGGGTGAATTCGCTCGCAAACAGGGTGCTACACTAAAATCTCCTTGTGATCTTGGTCACTAGCAGATTGCCGCAGTTGCCTGTAGTTTGCATGGGAGAACCAGACTTGTCTAAAAAATCGTCGCAAGCTACTTGCTGAGCGGTGTGAAACTCTTGAAGAGTGCAATGCAAACCTGAATGAGAAACCATTCACCTTCAAACTAAAAGTTGCGTCTTTCCACTGAAACTTTTTACTCTGGAGGCGAATGGTCTCCGTTTCCAGTTTGCGCCATACTCTTCAATTTAACACCACTCAGCAAGTAGTTTGGTAAGTGTCTGAAGACAAGTCAGTGTCTTCCATGAAAACTGCAATGATGGCAAGGTGCTGAGATGACCAAAGCAATTGGAAGGAGGTTTTTGGTGCAACTCCATATACCTCTTTGTGACAAATTTCTCAGCAACCACCTACCAACTAGTTGGGGAATACGTACTTTTTCCTGGCAACTGGTGGTTATTGGGGTCACTGAGTGGTCTTCAGGGCCTGAATGAATGATTCTTTAGCAATTGATTTCACAGTGAATACCAGTTACCACTCTCAACTGGTTGGGGAATACAAAATTTTTTTTCCTTGCAACCAGTGGTTTCCAGGTGGGCCTCAGCCAGTCTTTAGGCTTGTGTGATTGGGTTCCTAAGAGTTCTTTAGAGTTTAGAGTTTTTACTGAAGCGCTTGACAGCAAACATGGCAACAGTTCTCTTTGGGGATTTGGGGGGTAAAGGCTTTGACCTGATCACTGATAAAATCTTGTACCCAGTCTCCCTGAATGTGAGGGTAATTTTAGAGATGGATAACTTTTGGAACTCCTTTCTCTGTGTCTTTCTGTTGGATTTAAATAAGAATTTTCTTTTCATCACGTTAAAAATAGTTCTCTTGCACCGAACAGTTTCACATTTACTGGCTTCCACATTGACAGATCGAATGTTTGTCATGACAGAATGTTTTATTTCAAATTTTCAGCTTAAAAGAGACAACAATATTCAAGCATTTATAATCCCCCATTCTCTGCTCTATACAATGAGGTAATTCCTTCTCTTCTCACCCTGACATCACTTGCCATTGGTGAACCGCTGAAATGGCTTTATTATTAGATCATAATATAAAAGACTGACATAGTCACTGTATCATTATTCTGTAGTTTCCTGAATCAAATTTCAAAGCACCTATTATAATGCCATGCCATCTTGGTTTTTTTTTTTTTTTTTTTTTGCTCATCCAGCTGAAGGACTGGTGAGCTAATGCCAGTAGTGAGGCATCCGTTGTCCATTCACAGTTCACAAGAATCTCTACTCTTTCTAGAGTGTTAATCAAATTTTAATTATCATCTAATGGGTCTTCACCCAAACTATGCTCACGGTCAAGGTCACGTTTGCTATTTTAAAGGTAAAAACCTGTTGAAATGTGATGGATCAAAAGCCAGATGAGCTACTACATCATTGACATTCTGGTTGGAGTCAGAAGAGACCATGTTCATTTAATTTTTGGAAAAAATGTATGCCTGTTGGATGATTAAGTGAAGGTCGTGGGTGGTTATTGCAAGCAAAACTCTGTCTTATCATCATAACTTCTCATCAGGATTGATAATGGTGGAGGCTATAAATGGAAGCCCATCCTGTGATCCTGCAGCAGGAGCTATGTTGAGGCAGTGAATCATGTATTAATTTTGGGGGTGACCTGTTCTTTTTGTAAAACTGCCCACTTTGTTCCCTAACAAAAGCCTAAATTCAGAACTGAAGCCTGATGACCAAATGTTTGGTCACGGAAAATCAGTCAGCAATGGGTCATACGGAGTTGTACCTGTTACAGGAGTTATTCACCCAGTGAAACAAACATTAAACACGACTCCAGTCAATTTAGATTTGGAACAACCAAATTTCTATATTTGTGGCCCTCTGATTAACTTTTACTTGTTTCACGAGGCGACTGTAAGCAACTTCACCTGTGATGTGTAACAAAATAATTAAATTTACTAAAACTGTTGTTGTTCCTTCTTTGTACAAGTCTGTCTAAAGGATGTTACTCTGTTCTCGTAGTCTCTTCTGTCCTTCCTGTATGCATGAGGTTTCTGTCGGTGAAGTCAATGGAAGCACAGAAGAGATTGGTTGTTAAAACCCCTTAATATTACAATGACAACGAAGCTAATTAGTAGTAATACTAAATGAATAGCTAGTGTGTATGTGTGAATGTATGAGTGTGACCTAACTAAACCAGCCTGTTCTAAAAGTGTGTGAAAATATACTGAATAAACTGTCAAATCTAAAAACCTGTGTGTTTGTTTATCAGAACCACATGCATCCAACTGGGACAGAAAAAATGAAGAAACTACAACGTGCTGAATATTAATTATTTATTTTATTAAAACCATAATAATGCCAAACTGCATTTTCTAACATTTTGTAATTGCTGATGATAATAATTCATTAAGTACATAAGTGATCATAAATACTAATGTAAAAAAAAAAAAAAAGCAAACATTTGAGGTTTAATTATAGTTGATTCACATGAATTGCAATTATAATATAAATATATTATTAGCAGCTTGAAGCTGTAGTGAAGTTACTAGCTGCAAGGAGGTTGCTGTACTCTTTTTACTCTAGTGTGACTGAGCTGGATTATGGCCAGATTTGTTTGGAGCAGTAGCAGCAACACAGGAACAAGGAGCTGTGTTCTGACTAGTGGATAACATTTATATTTATCTGGGCAGTAGTTCAGGCACAACTGTACTCTGCATATTTGTGATACTCTGCTGCATCCCAGAATGCAGAACATGCCTGGCTATGGGAGTATGAATGCTTGAAAAGAAGGCAACTGGACTTTGTGGAGATGTTTTTGTCTCTCATCCAAGAGGCTTCTTCAGTTCTAAAACAACTGACAGGGAGTCCCAGGTATTTAACCCCTAGTGGTCAATCCCTTGTTGGTCCTAAGGGTTATTGACCCACTATTGTCATGCGAGTCATCACATGAGCCTCAGATATGAAAACACTCTAAACAGTGCTGATAGTGTCACAGCCTGTTGCCTGTTAGGCTACAAGAATCAGCACTGCTCGTTATCTCTTTACATTAATTTTATACTAATTAGGAACATTTTTTATTGGTAAGATCTAATCAAAATTTCTTTAATAAAATAACTGTGAACTGTGTCTTTATTAAAGGAAATATGATGGATGTTATGAAAAAGACGTTTCATACTTTGACTTCAGTGTAATGGTTTAATGGGTTAGTTCAATGGTTATGCCAATGGTTAGCTCTGAGTTATATTTGTAGTAACAGGTTTTTAAACAGATTTTTTTAAGCATACCAAAATTTGCATTTGGGTCACTTATAATTCACCCTTCCCACCATGATGGTTTTACCTGAAAAAAAAATCTAGGGGGAAGATTCACTTCTTAATAAGAATTTTGTAAAATTTCATATTGGATAAAGGAATTATACAAACCGATCCTCGAAAAAACAATGCTAGAAAAACACCCCATTCATTATTTGAAGCTTTTGTTTCTGCCTTTGTGAGAAAACTAATCACAGTAGGGACCTGAAATATTTTTCAGGCAAATCTGAGATAGTCCAGTGCCAGGCATCTGATGACCTGACATAAAACGAGTAATTAGGTTTCTGTTTCCTACCACCTAGCCTGACTGTCAGCCCCCCCGTCCCCATCCCACCACTCATTGTCATTTACTCCATCCTCCCATCCAGCCCTAGGAATGACAACAACTTTAAAAGGCAATGGCTGCAACACCACACCCAGCCGTCCCTGCAAATTTGGCAGAGGAGCCCCATGTGGCTGCCTGAAACTCATTCGCTGGAGCAGAGAGGACAAGAAAAGGAAGAGCTCAAGCCTGGCCAGTGATTCGCCAACGCAGACTCGAGGTCCCGCCCCAAATGGTAAGAAACAGGACGGTGTGACCCGCACACCCTGGTTGTCAAGAAAGCGTTCTGAAATGGTGGGAAAACGCAGGAGAAGGTTGATGTGTTCAGGTGCTGTTTTAAAAACAAACAAAAAAAGTCTTCAGTTGCTTTGTATTTATTTGCATGTGTGTTACCTGGGTTGAACAAATCAGGTTTATCCCAGTGTTGAGGGTCATGGTGAATTGACCACATGTTGACCAACACACGTGTGCCTTGACTGACAGCGTGACCTCCAATGCTACAGGAGAGAGAGTTTGTGTATTTAATAGGCCTCCAGTCACAAATAATTTTATAGGTTTGTTGATTTATAGTCGTATATAATTGCTGATAAATACTGCAAAAGTATCAGCATCGAAATTCAAACCTAAATGTAAAAGTCTCCATTGTATACACTTATAGCCTATCTGATATTGATAGTTTTGGTATGCTTCCATAGGCACCACCACATATTGCAAAAATATTCATTTTCATGCAGTTGGAATGCTTCTGCTGCTTTGCTCAAGTCCGCAAAAGTTGTTGAGTTGAAGAAAATGGATGGACAGAGTGTATGTCACCATGTTAATCAAGACAATTGGTCTACCTGCTGTTGGTCATGGCAGTGTGTGGGATCAGCACGGGACTGACTGGCCGGATCCTCATCCCCTCGTTGATGACACTGTCCAGGTACGGCAGCTTACCACGGTCTGACACGCTCACACTTCGCTCACTACCAACATGCTCATCCAGCTCCTTCTGCACGCGCTCCTGGATCTGGAGTGGGTGGACCAAATTGGTTTGACCACATGGTACATTGATTATGCAGGACACAAGATAACACCATCACTGGGCCATGCATGATGCCCATTTTATATCCTAACACTTCCAATTGGGCTGATACCATCTAGTCCTCATAACTCTTCCTTGTTTAAATTTTTTTAGCAGAAATGATAGCCTAATCAGTATCACTGGTGTTTTCTACCTCGGGGTGATGCAGCAGGTAGGCCAGGATCCATAGCAGTGTGGTGGACGTTGTCTCCACTCCGGCTCCAAACGCCTCAGCTGCAGTCATCAGGACATGGTCGTCTGTTATCCCGTCATCCTTTGACCCAGAAGACTTTTGACCCTGTCCACCAGTCTGTCCCTTTAACAAGGCATCAAGGAGGTCACGTGGCTCTCCATCACTTAGTGATAACTGAATAAAGATCAGAGAGAGAAAAAAGTTTATTCTACTGGAAAAGTAAATACCTTCTTCGAAAAAATCTATTTCTGTACATTCTAGAATGTTGATAGGCCAAAGCCAAGTTTCTAAAATGTTGTTGTATATTACAGGCAAGATTATAAAATGATGTCATACATCAGTGTCATATTCTTTTCCATCAATTTTAACAGAAAATCCACGCTTAGACCTTCTCATAGAAATTACTCCAAGGGTTGTTAGAGGCACCTGAGAGAGTCGCTAGGTCTATTTTTTTTTTAAGTCACATTAACATATTTTGAGACACTAGCAATAAGAAATGTTGAGAAATTCTACCTAACAGATCCCAAAGGTGAAATCCTGACATTACCCTCTGGTGAGACCCACCTTCAGATTGTGAGCCAACAGCATTGCTGCTGCCCTGTGCTGGTATGTCATGTTTTTCTATGGTAAAAACCTGTTCAGTTGATTGTACTTAAAGTAGTGCAAGTTTGTGTGTTACCTTGTGTTCCTGCAGTTTGTGGCTCAGTAGTCGGTCTCTGACAGTGATACACTGCTTTAGTTTGCTAAGAGACTTGTTAGGAAACACCTGTGGGACAGAGGCAGACTCTTACAGACTCTAGGTTTTGCTGTGCATTACTCACATACATGCAGTCACTGAATGGTTTTGGACCATTTTTTTTTAACAGCCAAATATCCATCCATTCGCTTCCGCACATCCTGTTAAGGGTCGCGGGGGGGCTGGAGCCTATCCCAGCTGTCATAGGGCGAGAGGCAGGGTACACCCTGAACAGGTCGCCAGCCTGTTGCAGGGCCAACACAGAGGGACAGACGACCTTTCACACTCACATTCATGCTCTCAGTCACACCTATGGGCAATTTAGATTAGCCAATTAACCTAACCCCAGTAAGTGCATGTCTTTGGAATGTGGGAGGAAACCGGAGTACCCGGAGGAAACCCACGCAAGCACGGGGAGAACATGCAAACTCCACACAGAGAGAGGGAGAGGCCTGGGCCAAGGTGGAATCGAACCCAGGCCTTCCGGATGGTATTCTAACTGTGAGGCAGCAGTGCTAACCACTACACCACCGTGCTGCCGGTGGCGTAGTGCCAAATTGCCAAATATCTGCCACTAAAAGCCAATGGGAAAACTAATTGCTTCTAATGTACAGCTGATGGCTGGTGACCTGCCGGATCGCTGGCACTCCCGACTGCCAACTGCTTTTAAATGCCGGTAAAATTGCAACCACATATGATAGAGCAATAAGTCTTCTTACACATAAAACCAGAGGATTTACACTCACATATCATGCATTCAGCGTGTCCCAGAGCGCTGTATCCTTCCTCTAACGGGTTCACAAAAATCTCGTAGAAAGCGCTAACAACAACGTGTACTCCAGGTTGCTTTATCGTGTGCATTAGCATGTACAGCTATGGTATTTCTGTATCTAGCATAATATGTAGATACAGAAAATGGTTTTCAATTTCTCTGTGGGTTACTACACTCTTTAGCTATCTTATGTAGTTACTATGGATTTCCTTCATACATATTATAATAATTAGGGTTCTGAAGGTTCTATTGATGTATAGTGAGTTGAAATATTCCACACGATGGTACTACAGCATGTATAGCTGTAACGATGTGGTCTGGCAGACTTGTTCTTTTATAGGTCTCAAAGGGGTACGTAAGAGTACCATAATTTTAGAACCTACCAGGAAGTCCTTTGGTTCTATTCACTTTTATCAAAGCTCTCATGTTTTTCATTTTCTATATATAAATATTGAATTATACGGCTCCAGTTTGTGTGAAGACTATATTTGGGAACATTTTCCATTTTAAAAAAGGGCAATGTTTCTTCCTTTTCAAATAATTGCAGAGGCCCTAGAAGTATAAAAATCTACCTTCAACCAGGGATAGATGTCGACCAGTCCTCCCCTGGCAATCGTTTCCACAATGCCATTGTTGTATTGAATCACCTCCTGCAGCTCAGTGTCACTGTGTTGATAGGTGGCACTGAACACTAGTGTGCATACGACATTCGTGACCGCTCTGGTTATTGCAGAAGATGGATCAATCCCCTGCCTTTCACTGGACAACAGCTCAGCACACAAACTCTCTACAGCAGTCAGAACTGGAGTGAGAGAAATCATATGCGATGTAAATTAAAAGAGCAACAAAACAAAAAAAAGTCACAATCAGAATTTTAACAAAGCATCTTTAAAATGAAAATTTTAAAGGTACTTTTGTAATTACGTTTGACAAAAACTTTCACCACCAGGGGGCAGTGATTTACCAGTAGCTTTATTGATTTTTTTTTTTTCAGATGTGTGCCACTTTAATATTTCTTTTTAGCTCTACTTCCATTTCCTCAGGAGGTTTTCTCTTTTCCCAGGCCGCCACAGTAAGAAGATACTTTCGGGTGCTCAGAAGGGGTTGCCACACTGGGTAGCTCCTCATATTTGATTTGGTTGATTTTACACCGGTTGCCCTTCCTGATGCAATCCCCAAAGGATTTGTGTCTCCTTTGTGGGAATCTTTCACTTATTAGGCGAATGTGTAACACTATGAAGCCAATTGCCAGTCACTTACCTGTTTATATTAAGGTTATAGTATACTCACTCACTGCACCATCTTGTGGCAGAAACTGGTTTTACACAAAAGTACTGCACAGCCCTTTGTCAGCATCAGAGGCATTTTAGAAAGTCAAAACAGCTGTTTCTTCATATTCTGAGTAAGCTGTTTATAATCTGTACACGACGGGTGAAGTGGTGCCACCTGCTGTTTGTCTCCATCACTCAATCAGCTCAGACTGACACAGCAGTAGATTTTCTTTTAAATTCTGATGAAAATTTCTTCTGAATTTCAGTGCCAGCTTAATTAGTTAAAACACTGCTTGCGTTCACATTGGTTTGGTGTTGATTTGGAGGTGATAAATATGTTTATTTTGCCTGTCAAACAGCACTGCGCTATACTTTAACATGTCAAAATATTAGAAGCGCTCAGTACCGATGTCCTGCAGTCGACTGGTTCCCTCTCCAAACACGGTGAAAGAGTTGTGGACGAGGCGGCGGTGAAACTTCCAGAGAGGAGAGTAGTCTGAAAATGCAATGTCTTTGCCTCCTCTGGTCAACAGGTTGGTAGTGACCTGCAGTTAAAAAAAAAAAGATAAATATAAGAACAGTTTCAAAACAGTAATTTAAAAGAAAATGGAAGAAAAAGATTCAGGCAAGGACACTGCTGAGAGTATACAGGAAGTGACACCAGCCCGCCACCAGGCACAAAATCCATTGCCACACTGCAGTGGAACGCTGTGTTTTCTAAAAATGCTGGAATGCTGTTTACAGGCATGAAACATAAACACAAATGAACACTACAACAGTAATATTTCTGAAGTTCTGATTGTTCTGAGAGCTGCGTTTGTATCATACGGAGCCATTACACATGTAAACACTATGTTTTTAAGCTTCTCCATACTGGGGCGGGGGGTGTTACAAGCAGGGGTTAAATAGAGGCTTAAACAGCAAAAATGGGGAGTGAAGTAGTTCTGCATTTTGGTTGAGGTGAGTCTGTATGAAGGGCTGCAAGTTCAAGAAAAGGTGAAGGGATTCTAATTATGGATGAGGTTGGGTTTGGGTAAAACGTTAAATAAATCAGAGCTCTAGTGAAAATTTCTGGTCATTATCAATGAATGACCAACAGTCTGAAAGTCAAAGATATTCAAGAGAGAAAGACCACAGAGCCAAAAACCTTTTTAGAAAATTACTAGTTCCCTAAAACTGCACATATATCATAAACCAGTGACTGACTAAAACCCTCTACACCCTCTTTATGCCTTTCAGGCAGCAAAAGTTTAATAAAATTAAAGCAGCTGGGCAGCTGCTGGTGCAGATATCACATGGGTAGTCTCTCTCTCTCTCTCTCTCTCTCTCCCCTCATCTGCATATCTCACCATGCTCGGCCGTCCAGCGAAGTCCCTCCCTCTTTGCAGCAGGACCTCTCTGGCGTGTTGATGAGTGTTTACGACCACAGTGTAGTGCGGACCGAAGTAGAGCGCAAACAGAGGCCCGTACCTGAAACACAGAACAGTGAGTGGATCAGTAGTCTATAAAACACGACTACCCAAACACTAATTAGTTCACCCACACATAAATATTAACTAGACTTTCCATGACAAACCCATGCTTACAACCATAAACCATTAAAACCATTAATTATACATTAACTGGTCCCTACCCACACATAAATTTGATTCTCCTGTAGTTTAACAGGTCCTTACATACAGTAACTAGTTTCCCTACACATAAATATTTGCTTACTAACATTAATTAGTCCTTCCACAACAAACATGAGCTTATAGATATTAACTAGTCCTGACAGATGTTAACTAGTCCCCCACATAAGCATTTACTGCCTAAAAATAAACCAGCCCTTCCAAACATGCGGCTGGGTGTCGTCCTGTAGATGGTTCTTACCTGCGGGACAGCTGCGTAAAGAGGAGATGAGGCGGGAGGTGTCCTCTGAGCCAGGGGAGGCTACCCAGGATGGGGAGCCGCGGCAGGCAAGGGATGGAGCCCCGAGCCGGGGGTTTGGTTTCAGGAACGAGCCAGAACAAGACGACCACCACGACAGTGAAAAGACAGAGGAGGACCGAGGGAGAGAGCGAGGGAGGGAGGAAGGAGAGGAGACAGGTGAGCATGTCTGTGGTGAGGTGGAGGAGAGTGAAGAGAGAGGCTGGAGAGCCCCAGCTTTAATCTCTCACACACAGAGAGGCCTTGGAGAGGTCAGAGGTCAGGTGAGTATGTGTGTGTGTTTGTCTGGGCGTTGTTTCTATTACTTATGCATGACCCTGAATGTGCGTGTGCACTCGCTGGCATGTCTGACAACCTTGATGTTATCAGGCTGCAGGTCTCTGGTTGCTATGGTGACCTTAAAGGAGAAAGTGACATCATCAGCGTGTTTCGTCCAAATCAGTTTGTTCTGTTTGACCACAGCATGAAATTTCAAGGTAACACTCAAGTTTATCTCCTGTACAACAGTAAATAGTTTACATACACACACACGTAGCTGTGAGCGTATGTGTGTGTGTGTGTAAAGCCTTTGTTAGTGTGGTTATGTACTCTTTTCTTATTGTATCATTTATTATCTGTTAACTCAGCAGCCTGTGTCCACTTACAGCTGCTGTTCTAAAGGGTTTAAAATTTTATTTATGTGTATATTTATGGGAAGATCTGCAGGTCAAATGAGTGATGTTTATATGTAAGTATGTGAGTTTTTGTTACACTGTTGCTGTTTGATTGTATTTTTTTGGATATTTGTATTTATTATGAAAATTGTTGCTAAATGTCTTTCAGTGGATCTCTTCTGTGAGATTCATATTTTTATTTCTGAACTCTGGCACATTTTTGTTTTTTTTAAAATATTGGTTTTATGCTTTGTTTTTAGTTTTGTCTCTCTGTTTTCTTTTTTTTTGGACTTTTTTTTAAGAACACTCTTAGAAACAGAGGTACATGAAAAGGTGTTTTCTGTCTTCTAGCACTAATTACTGGACCTCAAGATAACTGCATCTACCGTGCTTCCTCTAGATTTTCTAATTTACTCGTGTAACTCAGTGCTTTACTGTGTTCTTATTTCAGTTAAATGAAAAGCGTTCATATATCCTGTAACTGTATTTCACTGTTGCGGTGGTGCAGAGGTTAGCACTGTTGCCTCACATAATGAAGGTTCCTCCCACAGCTTAAAGACGGACGTGTTAGACTGGTGACTAACATGTCCATGACCGGTCATGGGCACGCACGTGAGATAGATCATCTTTGAGTGGTCAGTAAGAAGCTGTCAGCAGAGTAACAAATTAGCACCCTCTGTCAAGGGTATGATGGCAGCACTTTGGAGGGCACCACCCCAGAGCCTCTAAACAAACAACAGGCGACTTTATTTTCTAAATTTAGATAAAACTGAAGTTCTTGTACTCGACCATAAAAATCTTAGAAACATGGTGTCAAACCAGATACTTACTCTAGATGGCATTACTTTGGCCTCCAGTAACACTGTGAGCTTCCTGTTAAATCTAGAATAGAATTTAAAAGACTTACATACAAGGTCTTAAATGACAGTAGGTAACAAATTTACACTTTATTCTTGTATTACGGTTTAAACTATGTTTTTCTAGTTCTGCACATGTATATATATATATATATATATATATATATATATATATATATATATATATATATATATATATATAAAATTGTGAAATTTAGCTATTTGGGGGTAAAAAAAATTATTTTGTCTAGGAATAATGGACATTTTCCATTGTTTTACAATAGAAAAAGTTAAAAAAGTAACACTTGCTTGTCAAAGACAAACATTGTGTTACATTGTGTAATCAGGCCCCATCTTATCTCAAAGGCCTTATAGTACCATATCACCCCAACAGAGCACTTCGCTCTCAGACTGCTGCTCTTACTTGTGGTTCCTCGGATACTTAAGAGTAGAATGGGAGGCAGAGCCTTCAGCTTTCAGGCGCCTCTTCTGTGGAACCAGCTTCCAGCTTGGATTCGGGAGACAGACACTCTCTCTATTTTTAAGATTAGGCTTAAAACTTTCCTTTATGATCAAGCTTATAGTTAGAGCTGGATCAGGTGACCCTATGCTGCTATAGGCCTAGACTGCTGGTGGGTTCCCATAATGTACTGAGTGTTTCTTCTCCACTCACCTGTTTTCATATTCGACTCTGCATTTAATCATTAGTTATTATTAATCTCTGGTTCTCTTCCACAGTGTGTCTTTTGTCCTGTCTTTCTCCCCTCAGCCCCCCAACCAACTGTGGCAGATGACCGCCCCTCCCTGAGCCTGGTTCTGCTGGTGGTTTCTTCCTGTTAAAAGGGAGTTTTTCCTTCCTACTGTTGCCAAGTTCTTGCTCATAGTGGGTCGTCTGATTGTTGGAGTTTTCTGTGTATCATTGTAGGGTTTATTTTTCCTTATCTTGCTGAAAGACTGTGACTAAATGTCACTAAATGTAAATTTAGAATAAAATAATAAAAAAAAATAATATATATATATATATAATTAATAATCACCTCCTTACAAAGTAAGGTAGAAGACACACTTATGAACCAGTTTTTCAAGTTGGTGGTGGGCTGGTGGTGTAGCATGGTAAATGTAAATTAACTGGTTCTTATACAATGCTTTTCTACTTTACTTTAAGCACTCAAAGCACTGTATTCACGTCTTTCTACTCCTATGTGCTTTCTATCCAACACTCACACTCCGATGAGTGTATCAAAAAGCAACTTGTGGTTCAGCATCTTGCCCAAGGATACTTTGGTGTGACTGGAGCAGCCAGGGATCGAACCACCAACCTTCCAATTAGTTGATGACCTGCTCTGCCTTTGCTACAACCAGAAAAGAACTGATAGAACTGGATATTCGGCTGGTTTTAGACACCATGATGATGAGATTTGGGCTCTTAAGACCCTAAACCATCTGCTCCTTGTTCCTCTTGCAGCTGAATGTGGTTCTTTGTGACTGTGGCTGGGTGTTGGGGTCCAATCAGCTGCCTCCCTGACAGAGGAGAATCTGGAAAATCTAAAGCAGTCACATAATGTATGGAATGTGAGTCAGTGGCTGCAGATGACAGAAACTGAAGGCCGCAGAGCTTCTGACGCCACATTAATGTCTCCATCGCAGTGTGTTATTTGTAACAGGTGGAGGGAACAGGAGGTGGCAGAGCGCCATGGCAACAGCCTCTCTTACTTCGCCCACACACACTCTCTTCCATCATCTTTCTTGATATAGCCTCTTTCTCTTTTCTCTGCACCGTCAGCTGACTGTTTTTTGCAGGCTTGTCGCCTCAGTGCTCTCGCACTGATGTGATCGGGTTTATTTTAGTCAGCCTGGATCTGTAAGCAGGACCAGAACCTGAGATGTAAGAGCAGAGGATGATTAAATATGAATATACATAACAGAAGATGCTAAAAGGCTTGCAAGCTGCAGTTCCTCTAATGACCACCAGATGCTCCCAGAGAGCACTCTGAATGTATGGAAGTAAAAGTAGAACCTTAAACTTTTGTGTTTTATTAAATACCAAAAATCTAACAGCATTTGGAGGGGACAAGAAGTGATAGAGAGTGGATAAGAGAAGTGATCTAAACTCTTCCAGGGGAAAAAATTACATATTCATTAATATTCAATTAAGGACAAAGCAAACCTGTTGCTGCTGTGCTTGTGATCATTGTCCTATTACATGATCCAGTTTCAGCCAGGCTTTAGCTGTCAGACAGATGGCCTCACATTTAACTCTAGAATACTTTGGTATACAAAGGAGTTCATGGTCGTCTCAATGCCCTCAAGTTTCCCAGGCCCTGTGGCTGCAAAATAAGCCCAGATCACCACCCCTCCACCACCACACCGACAGTTATTATGAGGTGTTTTTGCTGATATGCTGTGTTTGATTTTCTCCAAATGTGGTGCATGTGCATTATGGCCAAACATCTCCACTTTAGCAGTGCCTGTCCAAAGCAGATTGTTTTAGAAGTCTTGGGGTTTGTTCAGATCCAGCTTTGCAAACCAAAGCTTGTGCTGCCATGTTCTTGTTAGAGAGGGGAGGCGATCTCCTGGCAACCCTTCCAAACAGCCCATACTTGTTCAGTATTTTCTTAATTGTAGTGTCATGAACTTTAACATTTAACATGCTAAAGGAGGCCTGCAGAGTTTGAGATGTAGCTCTTGTTTTTTTTTGTTTTTTGCAGTTTCTCTGAGCAATGCACTGTCTGACTTGAATTTGCGGATATCGACTCCTGGGAAGATTGTCACTTTAAATACTCATATTTTTAAAATTACATTTTTACCTTAATGTTGTGTTTCTTCTTTTTTGTTCAAATAATCATGATTCAACACTCCTGTATGTTCTTTATTAATTATTTTATATGTATATCTTTTTTTTTTTTTTTTTAGAACAGGAGCATCTTGAGGGACATCAGGATAAATTTATAAGATGTAAAACATGCCAATTTTGACCAGAGCCCTCATCTTTCAGGCCCATCTTCTGTGGAACCAGCTCCAAGTTTGGGTTTGGGAGACAGACATGGTCTCTATTTTTAAGATTAGGCTTCAAACTCCAACAGCAGAGGTTGCTGATGTCTGCTCAGAGCCTCGTGTTCACCCTTTAACGACGCAATTTACACCACTTGAATCCAGGCAGACACTCACATGTAAGTATAACACCCACGTAACTTCTGTGTGGAGTGAAAATGATGGCGCTGGAGTTCATCCTCAGAGATTCACCGGAGGTGCAGCTGGTCGCACTTTGCATTTATTTATAGTCATAAAAGATTTGCAGAGGATAATTTTATAAATGTGCACATGTAATCACGTGCACATCACCCACCCCTCCAGTAGAATCTCAGTCAGTGGGAAGTATTGTTCAATGGGGGCAACTTTCAAACAAATTAATTTATTTCTCTTTCTGCCTATGACAGGCTGATGGATGGCTGGATGGATGGCTGGATGGATGGATGGACGGATGCTTCCCTATGCACCAACAGGTGAAAAGCTCCAGCACCTCATTCAAAAATGAATTTGACAAATGGAACACCCTTGAATATTTTTCTGTTTTACTGTTGTTGGGATTAAACTGCAGTCTGTGCAGCTAAATGTAGAAAAATCCCCCCCCCCCCCCCACCCCCAAAAAAATAAAAGATAAGTAAAAAAAATAAATAAAAGTAAACTGCTCCTTTTACATAACGCATGCCCTGAATCTCCCACGTCTCCATGGAGACAACATCACTGCAGCTGAGCCAGAGTGAGGCTGTGCAGGAATGTCACATGAGGGGCACTAACATGTAATCACCCCCTTCTCTCTCTCTCTGTTTCCTCTGGGTGTCTCTCGACCCTTCTGCAGCGCTGCGGAGACGTGTTTAATTAAACCTGCAGGTTTCTGCTGAGCAACAGTCTCTTGATCCTCAAAATAAACTTTATTTACACCAGTCAAAGGCTTGATCTGCCTGTGAGGTCACCCTCGGGGCCAAATGAGCCTAACTCGCATTTCAGCATCAAAAACAATCCGCGCTACTTCTTCTTCTTCTCTGCTTGTGTAACTCTTGTCTTGCCGCAGTGGAGGAAACCCCTCTCTCCTCTCGCTCTACGTAGCTCTGCCGCCTGTCCTTTTATGGCATGGGGGATACCCGCCGTCACGGCCGGATGCTGCCCATATTTGGGCAGCTACGAAGCGGCGCGGCGGGGGGAATCCCTCGCGCCGGTGTCGACCAATAAGGCCGGGACGGGAGTTACCTAGGAGACGGAGAGTATAAAAGCGCAGGGAGCTCAGCATCCTCAGCATCTTCAGCATCCTCAGCTTCACCGAGCGGACTAACGGACGCACCGGCAGCTCCGGTAACGGATTAATAAGCGGATTATCTTTTAAGGGGAACCCCCGACACTAACCGAGCAGCTTCAGCCACTTTTGTTTTAATATTTTACACCTGCAAAACAGAAGAAAAAAAATGCTTCTGGAGCGCGAGGACAGCTTTATGTCGGAGTTTGAGGACGCGTGCAGCGCCTGGGTGGACAGTGTGGGCTCGAGCCCCAGCGACGGAGCGGACTCAGACGTGGGATCACCTTTCTGCCAAGGTGAGTGTGATAATTCAATGCAGCTGTGACAGATTTTTGCACGCTGCTGCGGCTTCAGCTCATATTGATTTCTTATGAGGAGGCTGTTGAGCTGCCCACTGATTATGCAATGACAGTAACGCCCCCTCCCTATCTCTCCCGCTCTCCCTCTCTCTCTCTTCAGTTTTCTCTCCGGGAACTGACGCCTCTGACTCAGATTTCTTCTCCGACTTCAGCGACTGCTCCTCGGACACGCTCTCCCCTTCCCTCGGTTACAGCGGCAGCTTCTTCACGGAGCCGGAGGCGCCACCGGCGGGAGCAGCGGGACTGAGCAGCACCGCAGACGCGATTCTCAACATGATCACGGAGATCGTCGGAATCTGCACAGAGATGGAGCAGCAGCAGCCCACCACCTCTTCCTCCTCCTCCTCCCCTGCAGCCGCCACCTTCGCTCCAGCAACCGTCACGGACATCCCTCCCCTGCCTGCTGCAGCCCAGCAGCTTCCCTCCACCTCCGCTTCCCTCCCAGCTGTGGTGAAGAGCGAGTTTGTTACTTCCAGCTGCAACAGCGGGTGTGCGCAACTCTCCACAGCTGGGAATGATGCCATGTACCCGGCCAGCGCTGACTCACTGCTCCCGCTGTCAGCTCTGGAGCAACAGGTGGATGTGGCGGATTTAATAGACTCCCTGCTGAACTTCGACGCCGCGCAGGGCGAACTGAAGCCTGTCTGCGAGGTGAAGCAAGAGCCGCTGGGCCTGGAGGACTGGCTGAAGAGCTTGTCCACTGCTCCCGTTACTGGGGGAGATTCCAGCAGCTACGTCATCAGCAGACCGGTGATAAAGACGGAGCTCGTGCAGTGCGGGAACGACCTCCACTGCACCCCCTCTTCCCTCCCCTCCACCCTCGACTCTCAGCTGCTCTCCTCCCTCCTGCAGGGCGTGTTCCCGATAGTCAACATTGGCAGCGTGCATACGACAGGAGCCCCTAAACTGTCACGTGGAGGGAGGAGAGCGCCCGCAAAGAACGGCCTGAAGGCGAAACCGTTCCCGTGCTCCGTGCAGGGGTGCGAGCGCCGCTTCTCGCGCTCCGACGAGCTCAACAGGCACGTGCGCATCCACACGGGACAGAAACCTTTCCAGTGCACCATCTGCGCGCGCAGCTTCAGCCGCAGCGACCACCTGACCACCCACACGCGCACGCACACCGGGGAAAAGCCCTTCTCCTGTGACGTCTGCGGCAAGCGGTTCGCGCGCAGCGACGAAAGGAAGAGGCACGGGCGCGTGCACGTCAAGCAGCAGCTGCGCGCTCAGATGATGGCCGCCTACTCCCTGGCCCTGAACGCGCCTGGCGTCTAAACAGCAGCGCCCGCTCAACGTGGAAGATTTCAAAGCTTCGGGATTTGAACCGTCAACCGGAAAGCGTCTGAGACACGTTTCCATGTGACGTCACACTGAAGGCGATTTTAGCTGAACCCGGAGGAGGACATGGCAGGTGTTTACAGGTGTTCAGGGGACTGAAGTCCAAATTTTGGTTCCTCTCAGGGCGCATCCGTGAGCGCGGTCCTACAGCTGGACTGTGAGCAGACCCGGACACGAGTCGGAAGTGCCCAGGTGCTGCTCCTGTGACGTGTTTCCTGCCTACCCTGCGGACAGTGGTGGACTTTAAAGGAGCAGTCCGTCTGACTGATGGACGGATTTTCCTGTAAAATATTAATTTGTGACTTTTCTGCATGAGGACGTGAAGAAATGTCGACGTCAGAATGTCGTGTTTGTTTTGACTGCTATTTTTATGTGAACATCTTTATATTTGAGGAGTTCTATGTTTGTAAGATAGCTCTATTTTTCTAGATGGCTCGTCTACCTCTTCGTGTTTACAATCAGAGTGTATATATTTCTAAAGATGAATGTGCTGCGATGTCACTTTTTCTATGAGACCGATTGTAAAATCCCTCTGAATGAACTTGATTTTCCCTCCTCACATTCGGGTGCAGGTTTGAGCTGCACCGGTGCATTGTGGTATTTGTAGTGTGACGGTGAAAGAAAAGAAAAAAACAACAAACACACCAGCTCAGTGAGAGCTGAGCTCCAAGTAGCACACATGGCTGTGCAGGTTTACTGTTCCCTCGTTCTGCATGGAGGCTGCTGTCGCTGTCAATAAACAAACAAACAAACAAACAAACAGTGAGCGAGTCAGACTTATTCTTATGCAGCTTCATCACCATCATCATCACCATCACAGCTCACAAGTTATGGTGCAATTCAGCACGCAGCTGATTTTTCAGCGGGTCTGTACTGAACACTGATGTAGGAATACCATTTGGGAGGATTTTCAGGCTCGTGTGTAACCTTCATACAGGTGTACTACATCTGTATGATGTAACAGCTGCACAAGAGTGTAACAGGGATTAGGTTTGAATAATTGCAGTGTCATCTGTTAGAAGGATTTAGATATTAAATCTGCAGAATCTGAAGAAACTAAAGCTTTAAGATAAACAGGGAAATATGTGAATCCAAGATATAGTCGAGTAAAAGTAGAAAGCAGCATAACATAGAAATACTTCAATACTACGAGTACACTAAAACATCTTTAGTGAAGTACTCGAGTGAAGCTACACTCCCCCACTTATCCTCTCTGTGGTCTTGGCCACTTGGTGTTGTACAATTAATAGCACTGTGATGACAATGACAGTGATATTTTTCTACCTCCACCCATGCTGCAGGACAGACATCCCTGCTCTCAGGCTCACCTTCTCTAATTAGAATTAATCATTACTATTAAAAAAGGGAGACTGAGATACTCTACAATACAGCCTGCTCCCATTACATTATAATTTATGTCTCCCTTGTGTTTAAAAGGCAGTTGTTGTACTGTACCTACCTTTTTAAGGCCCATTAGGAACCAGTTAATATGTTTAGTTACTGAAAGCCACAAATGCACAATAATTAAATGGTGATTGTTGGGAAATCACAGGCAGCGTTATGAAGTCGTACCAAATTATCGCCCTCATCTGCCTCATAACTGAGCCGTGCAGCATTCTTTCACTCGACTCAGGTTTCTGCAGATTTCTCTGTTCCATCCAGCAACAGGTTGCTGTTGCCATCACTTTACTGAACTGTGAAGGTCGTGTTGCTATAGCAACAGCAGTTTCACCCAGTATTATTTTCTCTCTCTCACACGCGCGCGCACACACGCACACGCACACACACACAGAGGCGGGTGTTATTCCTGTGGTGAGTCCGTCAGTCTGAGGCTCTCTGCAGACAGGTGGATGCGATTAAAAACGCCTCACACACGTGTTTGGTTTCAGAGCTCTTTGACCCGTCCGCTGAGGAGCTGTGTGAACAGGAGCTGCGGGCTTCTGGCGCCCTCCAGTGGCCGCCAATCAGTAGTGTGACTCCTGTGCGGAGCAGCACAGAAAAACAGGCTTTAACAGTTTCATGAGGAATCATTTCAAATGTTTTCTCTTTATCGCTGAACCGCTGACAGTGCTTTCCCATCAAGGCCCTTCCCCATTAATAAATAACTGCTTTGTTTAAACTTTATAATCATTTTGGGGAAATAACGACTCCATCCACAGACAAGGTCACCAAAAACATTTCTTTCACAAGGATGGGCTGATTGCAACACACAGAATAAGTAGACTATATGCCATTTCTGGGATTGTTGCTATGATCAAAGGTAAAACTCACTGCTGGCACACATCAAAGCCAAGATCTTAGAACGTCATTAGAGCTCAAAGGCAGGTACTCTGCTCAAATTTCTATTAAATAAGATAACACAGCTTTGATCTTCAACATTCACATTCAAGATACAGTTTTTCTTCCCTTGGGGGCGGCAGGGGATTTTTGGGGGGGGGGGGGGGGGGGTGTTAGGGAGGTAGGTACCATGGTGGTTGTTACCAGCAGAACCTAGTGCTCAACAGCTCAAGTACTTCACCGTCTTTTGTTGCTTTGTAATGCACCAAAAAGTGGAAAAGTCACACTAAAGACGGGGCAGTTACTGTTGAACCATGTACAGACATGTTTATGTTAGTACTGCTTTTGAGGCAGTGCAGTGATGGAAACCAGTAATATTTAGCTAATTATTTTAGTCATTGCAATAAATGTTAGTCTATCTTGTTTTAAAAGCTTCTAAAGATTGTTCAATTTTATACGCTTGAATCTATGCGATGTGAAATTGGTCCATAATTACAAAGATACTCGGGACGTTTGCAAAAACAAAGCTTTGAAAATAAATATGATGCAAAGCTGTTTTCTTCTCCCAACCAAGAACTGCCAGTTTTCTCCTATAAACCACAACAATATGTCCTAAAACCATTTCCAGTTATGGACCTGATGGCAGAATGATGGACTTCATTGAGTCCATCATGCATATAAAATAGAAGAGGTTATGAGGCTGGCTGAACACTTTGCTGTCTGCAGAATGAGTTTGAAGACCCTCCCTGAAACAGACATCATCTGCCAGCACATGTTGCTCCTAAACCTGTAGATGTGGCACATGTAGCACATGCTGTGTCCACAAAGAAGATGTTATAAACTAAAAAACTACAAAGCCAATAAATTCATTTTTAAAAGACTACTAAAGAAATCGATCCTATATGACAAATAAACCAATACACCGGGCCACCTTTACTGGCTACCTGACAAATTTAAGGTTAAAAAAGCTACTTTAAATCACACAGTACAATGACCTTGTTTCTGGTTCATTCCTTGGACCACTTTTGATAGATGCAGACCGGGAGCACCCCACAAGAGCCACTGTTTGGGAGATGCTCTGATCCGGTCACTTGCTCCCTAATATATCCTACCTGTGAACAGGTGCCATGATGAAGAGTTAATCAGTGTCATCCACTTCACCAGTCAGTGGTCACAATGTTATGCCTGATCAGTGTATATAAGGCCGGTTTGAGCTCAGTTAAAACCATTTTAATAATAACCTCCTTTTCTTTCAATGTGAAAAAAGAAAAGTAAACATTTAATAAAGTGTCGCATGATAAACATCCTGAAATATCTTTAAAAAATAAGTGAAGTTTCAACATGAAGTTTCACAGTGGATCTGCAAAGGCTCAAAACCTTCACACGGAGAGTTTTTGGAACTAAATAATTTGATTCAAACAACTTCATAACCATTTTCTTTTTTTTTTTTTTTTGACCTGTCATGTCTGGCAGTTTTTGCAATCGGAATGATAATCCGAAGGCATTATTGTACCAAACATATTTGCTTTTACAATACATGCTCTATAATTATTTTCTATAGGCTATTCTTGTTAGTTGTATTTATTTATTCTTGCCAGATCTGACAGGTAGGTAAAGAAGAAGAGAGAGATGGAAAGTAAAAAGGAAAAAAGAAAAAAAAAAAAAAAGGGGGGGGGGGGGGATAGAAGATAAAAGCTACACATCCATACACCTTCACATATATATATATATGCATATACAAACACACACACATACAGTCTTGCTGTAGTTTGTAGTAATGTATATGTGTTCCTCTGTCATGGAACGTACTCAATAATGAGGGCAAGAAGCTGCAACCACCCTCCCACGGGATCCAGAGGCAGGCAGAGAAAGACCCAGGGGACCCGGGTCATCCACGGCCCACCAGGAGCACAGAAGACCTGAGACCACACATCCCAATGGCAACTGCGCGCACACCCCAGAGGAGGAAGACCCCAGACGGGGCCCCCATGGTCAAAGGGCAAGAGCCCAGAGAGCCATAGGCAATGAGCAGCCCGCCCCCCCCGGCAGGCCGGCCCCCCCAGCACGAGCCGAGAATGCAGCCCCGAGGCCCCGAGCGCCCGGGAACCGCCCGACACCCAGCAGAAACCCCCCCCCGACGCCAAAGAGGCCCGAGCCACCCCCAGGCCACAGCCGCCAAGGGAGCGGGCCATAAGCCACGCCAAGACATCCGGCCATGCACCCCAGGACCCCCAGGCACCCACATCCCAGGGGCGGCAGTGACAATCCGTGGGGAGCAGCGGGGAGCGGTAGGCAGGGATGACTCCTGCCCTCCGCAACCGTGTCCCACAGGGGCCAAGGCTCAACAAGCCACAGACCCAGGACCACACGCACGCACATGTCATATATTCATACACACACATACATGCCAGTCACACACCCATGCTCACATACACGGACCATACATGGACATTCAGTGTGGGCAAGCAGGCACCAGCACCGAGCCAGCAGCGCCCCAGAGAAGCAGCCAACCCAGCCCCGAACTACTAGCCAGTCCCTACCCCCGGCAGGGTGCATGAAACCCAGGTGTGGGAAGACCCGCCCACCCCCTCCTCCCACTCAAAATGGTTAGGGTGTATGTGGGTGCATGTATTGGGAGAAATGTGTATGACTGTGTGAAAGCTACAGTGCTATTAAAATTGGGGGGACAGATGTAACATGCGCACTGGACAACAGCGCCCATCCACACCATCCCCCCAAGGCCCTCAATGTCTAAGATGTAGATAAAATTGAGGAGCAGGCAGCAGCGAACAAATAAGTGGAGCCACTTCAGCAACTCCACCCACTAGCCACGGTGTGATACACATTACCATTTTCATACTCTGCAAACATCCAGCGGGCCAGTTCTGGTCCCCAGGCCATATGTTGACACCATAATCAATTAATCAGTTTTACTGGGAAAGCAGAGATTTCTCAAATGATTCTTTCTGCTTGTGGTGAGGGTTAAAGGTCAGACACACTGCAGAGGAAGTGGCTGTCCTCCATTGTGCTGTTATAACAGTAAATCTGTTGTAGTGATGAAGATGACGATGATGATGTATTAAGCAGAATTCATTTCCAGCAGCAGCATTTATGAAACCAACAGAAAGCTTCAACAATCAGGAATGATAGCCTATATCACGCGCCCTCTACGTCAGCAGCGGCACGCGGAGGCTGCGCGCCGGCGACAGGAACACACACACACACACACACACACACACACACACACACACACACACACACACACACACACACCCACACACACACACACATTGCGTGCGCAGCTTTTCCCGGTGCTGCTGCTGCCGCTCCTGCACGAGGAAACGTTGTCGATACCGAGTGGACCGATCGATCCGCCACCGGGGCGCTGCACGAGAGCACCTGGAAACCATGGCAACGGGATTTGGGGGCTGAATGACGCAGGCGGCCCATAAGGGTGGGTTCGGACGGCGCGAGGACCGCTGATCGATAATCACAGGTATTGATGGGTGAATGGTGGAAACCTTTATTTATGTTTCCGAATTTTACAGATCTAAGAGGTGATGCTGCCGTCAGTTCGGTTATCTGTTAAGGAAAAAATATGAATATGAACAGAAGCCGGAAATAAATATCGACAGTTTATTTTCCTCAGAGCTGCAGCCAAAGTCCCAATAATCAATGATTAGTTTCTGACTCTGTGCCACAACTTTCAGATTCTAGCACCCTGTTATTTGAACAGCTGTGTGAAGACTTCGAGATGTTTCACAGCTTGAATAATTAGAGTTACAGCTGGAGGCAGAGTCAGTGTGCTTGTATTAATACTTTATGCTCAGGTAAACAGTCATTTCTGTCGGTAATTTAACCGTTACACCCAATACCAATCTAACAGAGGACATTTAAATTTGTCATAATTGTTACATTAGCTGATTTTTTTCATTTTGTGTCTTTATCCAACTTTTTCAAAATAACTTTGAACTCTTTCCTTTGAAAATGTCTTTTTATTTAAAATTTACTTCATTTTGTAATTCTGACATATTTTAATAATTGTTCTTTTTAATATCATCCATCCGTTTGAAGAGTTCAGGCACAAAAGCTGCTAAATGCCACCTCTGTCTCCACACATACTATACTCCAGTTTTCTTCCACTTATCCAGGGCTGGCTCACGAGGGCAGCAACCTAAGCAGAGAAACCCAGATCTCCCTCTCCCCAGCAACCTCCTGCATCTTATCCAGGGAAACACAGAGGCATTCCCTCGCCACCCGAGCAATATCTCTCCAGCGTGTCCTGAGTCGATCTGACCCAAAGTGGGCTTTCCATCCTTTTCCTGAGGACCACGGCCTCAGACATAGGTGCTAATTCTCATACTTGCTGCTTAACACTTGGCTGCAAATCGTACCACTGCAAGCTGGAGGCCACCACCCGATGAAGCCAACAGGACCGCATCATCCGCAAAGAGCAGAGATGAGACTCTGAGGCCACCAAGGAAGAAGCCTTCCACCACTTGGCTACGCCTAGAAATTCTGTCCATAAAAATTATGACCAGAATCGGTGACAAAGGGCAGCCCTGGCGGAGTCCAACACCCACAGGAAACGAGTCCGACTTATTGCCGGTTATATGGACCAAGCTCTCACTGCTGTTGTCCAGGGACTGAGACACCCCATACTCCCCCAGCACCTCCCACAAGATACTCCGAGGGACGCGGTCGAATGACTTGTTTGTGACTGTTAGGGGATTCGTGCTGATATCCCGGGGCATGAATCTGCGTAACAAAACATCAATAACTCAAAATTAAAACACATATTAGTATTGCTTAAAGGACAAGTCTGTTGTTATTCTATATTTTTATTTTCAAACTGCTCAAAGGCTCATTAATGTCCTGCAACAGCTGCTCACTGTGGCTCTTACCCAATAAAAACTATACTAAATGAAGCGGGGAGGGCATAAAAAGAGGAAGAGGAGGCTGACTCGGGTTAAAGTAGGTGAACGGAGAGAGTCCACGCCCCAGACGTTTCTTTCTTCCTGCTCATCCATGCATGTTTAAATTCCCATGCACAGGGCTGACCAGCGGCGTGGAAGATGCTGCCTCACTGAGCAATTAGCCTTACAGAAACAAACACACACACGCCCTACTAACATCAGACCCAGCAGCTCGCCACAGGACACGGACACGCACGTGACGCTCCAACATGGATGAACAGGGCCGGCATATCCATGAAGAATGAATCAAACACACGTGTTCTGCTGTCTTTAATGTGCAGGTTTGAGCCTCGTTAAATCTTCATCTGCACAGAATCAATTATGTAGGGCTCACACTGGCGCTGACCCAGTTTTCAGTCAGGTTTACTCTGCATGTTTCTTCTTCTACTCTTACTATCTCTGCTGCAGCATCTTTGTTGTTCTCTGATGAGCTCATATTTTATCTTCCAGGTCTGCTGCTTCCCTGTGAATCATGTCTTCCTCCTCCCAGTCTTCCTCGGAGCTGCCCTACTTCTGTCCTCGCTGCGGTGACGGGTTTCGGTTCTCAACTGTACCTGAGCTCCGGGCTCACCTGGTCAGCCGACACACCTACGAGACCCTGCTGGTGTTGTCCCAGGTAACAAATAAAATGATATTTTCATCACTGATTAATTGCTGCATTACTTTTTTAATGCAAATTTTCACTTTAAAATATGCGAAAGACTAAAAACATGATGAGTTTACCGTCATGTGGAACAAAGAAAAGCATCAAATTCTCACATTTGAGCCTCCTGGAGGTCACGTGATGGAAAACTATTAGAATTTAGACAAATAATGGATCTGATTGGTAAATCTGTCTGACAGGGCTCATGAATCACCTGATGGATATGAAACATGGATACAAAGGAGCTCTACGGAGCTACAGTCAGTCATTAGTCACTTTACATTAAAACAAAATGATTTTCTCAATCTGCACACATTTTTCAGCCTCTCAGACATGAAGATTTTCTGCTTTTCTGTTTTCATCACTGTAAAAACTGGAACTCTGAATATCTTTAGGTTTCAGACTTGCTGGTAATAAAGCTAACCAACTAACATTTCCACTTGATATGACTTTGCTAATTTTCCAGCATCCAACATCATCTCTCTGGTCAAACCTGGTCATGGTAGGACTGCAAAAACTGAGTCGTTTGCACACAAAAGAGAGGTTGGGTCAGAAAAAGTGAGAAATATTGATCAGATTATTGCAAAGAAGGAAGTGCATTTGTCTTACAACTAGGAGGTCCTGGGTTCAAATCCGCCGTGGTCTGGGTCTTTTTGTGTGGAGCTCGCATGCTCTCCCCGTGTGTGTGTGGGATTTCTCCGGGTACTCCGGTTTCCTGTCCAAAGACATGCAGCTACTGGGGTTAGGTTAATCGGTGATTCTAAATTGCCCATAGGTGGGAATGTGAGTGCGAATGGTTGCCCTGCAACAGGCTGGCGACCTGTCCAGTGTGTACCCCGCCTCTCGCCCTATGACAGCTTGGATAGGCTCTAGACCCCTCGTGACCCTGAAAAGGATAAGTGGAAGAAAATGGATGGATGGATGGATGATAACTAATCTGGTTGTCCATCTGAATTCTGTCTCATTTGCTGCATGTCAGACTCTTACAAGCATTGCTGCATCATCATAAACTCAAGGATGCTACTGCTTGACTATATAGTCAAATAGCTCCATCGGAAAAGAAACAGGCCTACCAAGCCCAGAACATGAGTTTGAAGCATCCCTGCAGTGTGCACCAGTGTGATCCTTTTTCTTCTCATTCTTTTTATTGAGAACGTTTCATTTCTTTTTATTCTAAGGATGGTGCAGGGCATGTATGAGGACAGCGAGACAGTGGTGAGGTGTGCGGTAGGACTGACAGATGGGTTGAAAGTGGGGGTGGGATTACATCAGGGATCTGCTCTGAGACCTTTCTTGTTTGTGATGGTGATGGACAGATTGACAGATGAGGTCAGGCAGGAGTCTGTGGACTATGATGTTTGCAGATGACACTGCGATCTGTAGTGAGAGCGGGGAGTAAGTGGAAGAGAGGCTGGAGAGATGGAGGTAAGCTCTGAAGAGAAGAGGAGTGATAGTCAGTAGAAGCAAGACAGATAATATGTGTTTGAATAAGAGGGAGACAGGTATAATAGTGAAGGTGGATGAGTTTTAATAGCTGGGGTCAACCATCCAAAGCAATGGACAGTGCACAAGAGAGGTGAAGAGTGGGTGGAGACAAGTGTCAGGGGTGATTTGTCACAGAAGGAGAACAGCAAAAGTGAAAGGAAAGGTAGTGAGCCCTGCTGTGATGGTTTGGACACGGTGACACTGACAAAAAGACAGGAAGCCAAGCAGGAGGTGGCAGAGCTGAAGACATTAAGATTTTCTTTGGGAGTGACCAGGATTGACATGATTAGAAATGAGTTCTTCAGAGGGACAGCTCAGGTTGAGTGTAGAGAGGCAAGGCTGAGATGGTTTGAACATGTGCTAAAAAATATACTGGTTAAAGGATGTTGAAGATGGAGCTGAAAAAATTAGTGGACATTACCCTCTCAATCTGACCTAATCCAGGCCAGCTTTAACTTTGTCTTAATGTTTCAGGCTCGGGCCAGAAGCTCCAGAGCTGGTGCTCTCCTCCCACTGCCTGGCCCAGCTGTATCCCAAAGTCAGAGTTCTTCTCTGGATATGGAACATCAAAACCTGCCTCTGCCACTCGCCTGCCTGGATCTTGCCTCATCATCTGCCTCTACCCAGCTGCTCAGGGAAATGTTCGGTGCTTCAGATCGCCTTCTGCCTGCCTCTACTGTACATTCAGAAATCTCCTCCACTGCTTTGGCCATTCCTGGATCTGTGGATCCTTTTCCTGGGAAGAACCTTGGTGAGGTGGGGGTCCAGCTGGGCCTAGTGGGAATTGGGCTGGAGGAGCGACTGGGGCTCGGTTTGGATCATAAAATCGCAAGGACGTTCGCCGAGGTCGAGGAGAGGGTCAACCGGCGCATGGGCCGACTGAAGGTGGAGCTACAGAGGAGGGAGATGGAGCTACAGCGGGCGAGGCGAGACAAGGAACGACTCAGGAGTGAGAAACAGGAAGTGGAAGAGAAGGCGGCATACCTGTCCCGACAGGTGGATGAGACTTTACTTTAAGGGACGGTTTAAACATGATTTTTAAGTCACTGTAAATCAAATCTGAGCTTTGATTTGTTTTTGTTTTTTTCCCAACAGGTATCAGCTGCCATGGAGATGATGAAGCAATTAAATAAAGATCTGACAGGAAAAGAGAAGGAGCTGAGTGAACGACAACAGTCAGTATCTGGAAGTTTGCTGGATATACCGGATAAAACTGTGTTTTGGGATTTCTAACTTGTTTTGCTAATAGACTGGTTTTCATAGCCTAGGAGCAACGAGTTTTCAACTATCTAACAAATATCGTGGCTTGCTGTTCGGCTAATTTTACTAAGAGAACGTCCAGGAATTTTTCACCTTTGGTCAGTTAAAACTCCAAAATGCAACACAGTCTATAATTAGAAGTACTGACTGTGCACAGGTAATTATTCAAAATGGACACGAACAGGACAATTCCCAGTCCTCTGAGCAGAGTCACATATGGATTCAAAACACAAAATTTATGAAGCCAATGTGACTTAAATTTTCCAGCAGTGTCATAATCTCCAATAAAACGACCAAACATGCATAAATAATTGTGGAAAAGATAGAAAAAAGATGCTGCTTATTAATGTAGTACTTGCCTAAAACACTGGCATTTCAGACATTTAAAGATGCTGAAACACTGCAATCAGGAACTGCTGAGATTGTTTTTGGCTAATTTTATTCAGGAACATATGGTAACACAAAGCCCCAAGTGGCAAACTTGAACTCTGGCAAAGAATTTAAGAGAAGACAATATGTGCAGGTTAATGTGATCAGATTTAAATATCAAGTAGCTAATCCTGAGTACAAATAGATGAGGAGAACTGCTCTGGGCATTAAAATCTTCTTCCCTCTGGCAGCAGTAGATGCAGTGTGGCAGAATTAGTTGTGCGGTCAGTCTTTTTTGTTTGTGTAAAACGAATCACTAATAGCAGAAGCAAACAGCGTGTAATGTAATATCATGAAACTACAGCGCGCTGAGCAGGGAAACATGGTGTACAGACAGAGGGCACGTCACATTTAATCTGTCACGCACACACAGACACACACAAACACACACACACACTCGGCTGCGGTTTGCTGGGATGATAAATGTAAGATGACAATGAGGCAGCCCGAGGGTGTGTGTTTCTGCGAGGTCACTCGGTTTGTTTGGTTTTGTGTATCTGCATATTCTTCGTGCTGTTGTTTTTTTTCCCATTTATATAATTTCTGACATGTCAGCATTTCTAGGTTTTCCAACTGTACTGTATTCATTCTGGAATATTAATAATGTGTACATTATGGATTGTGTGTGTTTTGCAGGGAGATGGTGGACATCGAGTGTTTCTTGAGGGACACGGCAGAGAAAGAGGCCGAGGCTAAATCAAGACTGCAGGTGATGCAGATCTTCTACTGTGTTCATGTTCTTTATGGGAATTGGCCAGGCTGAGGTTATTACTTATATAGGAAACTAATGTTCTGGTGTGGGTGGCAAATAGTACACTTTCTTGGTTTATGAAGGCTTGCATGCTTGTATATATTATATAATAATCTGTTCTGTGAAAGAGCAGATTTCTCCCACATTTGCTTCTCTTCATTGGCTCCCTGTTAAGTCCAGAGTAGAATTTAAAATCCTTCTCCTCACATATAAAGTCTTGAATAATCAGGCCCCATCTTATCTTAAAGACCTCATAGTACCATATCACCCCAACAGAGCACTCAGACTGCTGGCTTACTTGTGGTTCCTCGGATACTTAAGAGTAGAATGGGAGGCAGAGCCTTCAGCTTTCAGGCCCCTCTTCTGTGGAACCAGCTCCCAGCTTGGATTCAGGAGACAGACACCCTCTCTATAGTTTCTATAGGAGAGAGAACCCAAATGTCAGGCACTGTAGCAGGATTAATACAAAAAACGAGTCTTTAATGGCTGATCTGCAAACAATTTTAATGCAATCAAAGTACCTCCATTCAATTTGGACCTAAAGCCACGCTCCCCCAAGAATTCCACAAGGAACAATGAGGTGCACACAGAGGGCAAACAGGAAATTAAACCGACAAACTGATAACTGATAGGGTTATAGATACTGTAAGACTACATAGACACAGGGCTTATTGTACAGAGGCAAAACCAATTAAAGTGGGCCAAACAATCACAGAGGAAGCAAAATCCAAGAGATTCACAAAGAAAGTTATTACCAAAATGTTGGATTGGACTAAGAACCCATCCATACAACAGTGACTCATCAGACACACCCTATAGCAGGAGTCGGCAACCCGGGGCTCATTCAGGCTTAATCTGCGGCTCTGTACAGCTCGCGGAAGCAAATTATAAGTATCCAATTGAAGTGCATTTTATTTTTGTCAGTTCGGTTTTTGTTGTAGTTTTAAATTGGAACATTATTGTGATCTTGAAATATTAAAATAAAATCATTTTATTTATCTATTTATTTATTTTCATTTCTCAATATATGCGTCAATCGCGGTAGCGGCTACCGGCTTCCGCTAGTATTTGCGGCTCTCACTGTTTTGTTTTCAATGGAAACCGGGTTCAAATGGCTCTTTCCAGATTACAGGTTGTCGACCCCTGCCCTATAGCAAACCCTGCCTTATTTGCCCAGACCTCCACTCCCAGGCCACTTCCTCCAGCTCTTGTGGGGGGGGACACAAAGGTATTCCCAAGTGTCCTCTCAGTTAGGCATGTCTGGGATATCTCACCTATGAGGGACTCAGGAGTCATTCTAGTTGGATCACCTCAACTTTCAGTGTGGAGGAGTATCTCTTCCTGTCTCTAATGAAGAACTCTTGCACCTTTCACAGGAAGCTCATTTCTGCTCCTGCTATTTACAATCTCATTCTTTGGCTCATTACCCAGAGACAGTGGCCATAGATGGAGAGTGGGAATGTAGACCAACCTGGTAATCGACAGCTTTCACTCTCAGCGTCCACATCACTACAATGCCACAGTCAATTTGTCAGTCAATCTCTTGCTCCCTTCTTCCCTCACTTATGAACAAGACCCTGAGATACTTCAACTCTTCCACTTGGAGCAGGAACGTGTTCCCAATCTGGAGTGGGCACTCCATCCCTATCCCAACTGCCTGTCACAGATGGGGCTGAGTGCAGGAGGGGATGGAGTGGACCCAAACGCAGGACGAGGGAGACAGAATAAACTAAAAACTGCTTTATTGGCAGAAGGCACAAAAGAACAAAAACAAGATACCTGAAATCTCAACCAAGGCTACAACAAAAGGTAATACACCAAGCCTGGGAGAAAATAGAAAAACAAATCCCTAAACTCAAAAACACACAGCAAGGATGGGAAACACTGACAACAACACAGCAAAGAACAGAAGAAAACTGAGGGCTTAAATACACACAAGGTAATTAGGGCAAGTGAAAACAACAGGGAACAACAGGTGAACCAAATGAACCTAATGACACAAGGGAAGCAAAACTAAACACAAAGTACAGGGAACATGAGACTGTCAAAATAAAACAGGAAATCAGATGGGGGACCAAAGACGCAGACTTGACACATGGAAACACAAGGGACTAGAGATAACAAACTAAAACCGCACAACCCAAAAGAAACCCAGAAGAAAAGAACAGACAAATGAAGCCAAAACAAAAACACACAGGGTCACATGGATCCCGGACCATGACACTACCACAGGGCAAGAGGCCGGGTACACCTCGGACAGATCACCAGGGCTAACACAAAGACAGACAACCATTCACCCTTATGGGCAATTCATCACCAATTAACCTAACCCCACTAACTGCATGTCTTTGGACTGTGGGTGGAAGCCGAAGTACCCGGAGAAAACCCGCACAAACACACAAACCCGACACAGAAAGGCCCCGCTGGTGCATTCATACCCACAACCTCCTTGCTGTGAGGCAGCAGTGCTGACCACCATTTCTCTGTGCTGCCCATTTTCCATTCAATTCAGTTTTATTTATATAGTTCAAAATCCCAACAATGGTCATCTCTAGGTGCTTCATAGTGTAAAATAAACTCTCACAACATTATGTTAGATCATGGCTGTGTGATCTGTTAGCAGCTCCTCTCATAAACCTTCCATATACTGCTTTTGCTTTTCTCCACAGATGCAGCGTACAGTAAACATGCGGAAGTTGGGAAATGAGATGAATCTTTTCTGTCACGCGTGCTTCCTTTGATTACAGGTGTTTATCGAGACGTTGCTGGAACGAGCCGATCGCGCAGAGAGACAGCTGCTGATACTCGGCTCACGCTCGCATGGTAACCACTTCCCTCACAGTGACAGGTACGCATACGCCGACCCCTACATGTGCACAGAGGCGTACGAGCCAGCACGCAGCCGAGGAGGACGCAGCCTGGATGGCAGCACCGATGACATCATTGCAAATAAGACCCAGGGAACCGCTGGAAACAGGGTGGGAAACACAAACGTCTTTGATTTAATTTACAGAATCTAGTATCTTTGCATACTTAGCAATCACTGCATTTATTTAAATAAATAAATATTGATGAGATTATGTGCTATGATTTGGAATTTGTTAGGTCTCACTTAAATTTTCCTCTTCTTCTTTCAGAGGAGTTACAGTGTGTCAAGCTCCTATAAGCTGGGAGAGCAGCTGCACGGCGAACACCATTACAGGTACCTGAACACACCCGACCCAGTCAGAGTTTACACTTTCAGAGA
>JACBYM010000319.1:0-62209 GCA_013435755.1 Amphilophus citrinellus | reverse complement strand
GTCTAGCTGAGCTTGGCTTAGTTTTTAGGCTGATATCATGGAGATATCAGCTCTGTAACTAGAGCTCTGCTAGCATTATAGAAGGTGAGTAGCATAAACAGAGTGTTTGTAATTGGCAGGTGATTTGAAATGTTTCAAACTGCTTGACAAACTGTGCAGTTTGGACCACAGTGTGTCTGTGAGCTAAAATGTAATAATTGTTATTCAAAGGTTACATGAAAATACTACGCAGTTTAGTGCAGGCTAAAGTAGTTAATTTGAAGTATTGTGGTGACATGTACGGTGATGCAGTGTGTTGGACTAGTGCAGAGCAGGCTGTGGTGTTAATGGCCAATGTTAGCAGGCATCAGTTTAAATTTAAGGACTGGACTGGTACTTAATGCCTGAGTGTTTGAGCTGATCTGTCTGCTTACACCTTGTTGAATTCAGTTATATCCACAAAGAGCAGTAAACCAAAGTGCAGCAGCAGATGTCAGCTGATCAGTGTGTAAAATTCTTCCCATGCTGCATCGCTGCTACACCAGATATTAGGTTTACCCAATCTGCCAAATCTCATGTTAACATGTTAACCCCAGGACATAGTGTAGGGGTGGCCAACTCCAGGCCTCGAGAGCCGGTGTCCTGCAGGTTTAGATGTGTCCCTAATCAAACACACCTGAATCAAATGGCTGAATTACCTCCTCAGTATGCAGTCAAGTTCTCAGAGTCCTATTTGATTCAGGTGTGTTGGATCAGGGACACATCTAAAACCTGCAGGACACCAGCTCTCGAGGCCTGGAGTGGCCACCCCTGACATAGTGTAATCTGCTCCTGTTAATGTTTGTCTCTAAGACAGCTGTTAACACTTTTAAATGGTGATAGTTAAGATTTTTAAATTATTTTGTTTGTTGTTTTATTTTTATCATTTCTTATTTATGCTTTCTGTTTTTTATTTTATTTGTATTTTTGTGGCATGCCTACTTATTGAACAGTGGCAGTAGACAGACGGGAAACACAGCAGAGAGAGGGGATATCTGCAGCAAAAGGCCCAAACTGGAATCGAACCTTGGCCAGCGTGACATGTGGTGCAATGTAGTACCAGGTGAGGCCCAACTGTTATGGATTTGAGTGTGAAATGTATTAGAATGTAATTTGCTACATGTGCAGTGAGCAGAGGGGACAGTGTTGATACCTCTCTAACTTAGGAGGATGTTGGTCCTGTCAGTCCTCGCTTCTGACCTGCCAGTGGTTCAGATGGACTTTATCAACCACTTTGCTGTCCTACCAGTTTACCTGTCTGATCAGAAACCAGTCTTGTCAAAGATAAATAGAGGTAAGTGGTTGCACAGTTCAGTGTGTGTTGATTTATCAACAGAATGCTTTAGATGAATCTGCTTTTGTAAGCACTGTGTAGCCATTTCATGTTCAATTTCCTGTATTTGTTGATGTTTAGAACTGCAGAAATCCAGGACCTAAATGATATGGTTAACATCTTGCCAGCATCAGCCCTTGGGTCCAGTTGTCCTGGACCTTTGCAATATTTGACAAATTTTCGATCACCTATCAAAATATTATTTTATTCCTTAATGGAGACTTAGCTGGGACCAAAGGATCGGTGCCTACTGGTGCAGCTTTGTCCACCTACTACAGTTCCACAGGCTGTGGTGGGGGCACTGCATCTGTTTATAAGAACCACGTCTGTACTGTCCTCTTATTGCTTTATTTCTAATAAACATTTATGGCAGTGACTTCTCTAATGTCTATTATACAATTTTTAAACACAACAAAATAATGTATCCTTCTCCTCAGCACAGTGCAGTGGAGAATGAAGTGCTGCCAGCTTCACAGGGATGTGCAATGGCAGCAGTTTGACTCAACATCAGCATTATCAGGTACTGTCCATAATTTGTTTTTTTTTGTCTTGTTTTCTTTTGATTGTGTTTCTTTTTGTTTGTTTTTGGATTCTTTTTTCATGTCTGACAAATGTTCACCTCAGTAATTATGCTAACTGCTAACTCATAACTCTTTTTTCTGATCAGCATCACATGTCCACATTACTGAAGTTGCAGTATTTTTTGCTGTTTTTACTGAACAGTTGCAGGTTGGCTTTGGAAATTAATATTAATGCAGACATTTACTGCATTCTTTCTCTAGGAGGACCTTCGTGACTTTTGCATTAAAGACACTTAATATGTACACAAGACAAGGTGTATATTTACATTCAGGGTATGTATGTCATCTAACTGAAAATTTGTTTAATTCATTTGTGTAAGAACTATAATATTATCATTCTTATTATTACTGCTTTCTTTTATTTTGTTATTCTGGCTGCAGAGAGGATCCTGCAATTCCACAGCAAACACCTGATGACTAACGGGGGTACTCAAGCAGAACTGGTGACATATTTTTCCCAAAGAATGTCTAAATGCAAAAAGTATTTATATTTCAACAGTGTCTTTGTTTGCAATGGGCTTTATATGTTATTTTCTTTGTAATTAACTATGGGCAGTTGGTTGTAAAATCTTAGCCACTGGTGTTGTATTTTTTTTCTGGGTGAGATTCTGGCAACAACAGCTGCCACTGTTGAATGTAATGTTGATTTTTACAATAAAATACTGTTATGTATCACACAGTTGTATTCTGTTTTTCATCAACGACTGTAATTAGGTTTAAGGTATATCATTTGTATTTGGAATTGTTTATCATAAATGGTTTTAAATTGTCATCGTATTTTATACAGTAAAATACAGGTAACCATAGCGGCCAGTATTTTACCATGAACCCAGCTTACGGTATTTTACCATGAACCCGGTTTACGGTATTTTTGCCGTGGACCCGGTTTACGGTATTTTACTGTGAACCTGGTTTACGGTATTTTTGCCGTGGGCCTGGTTTACAGTTTTTTACCGTGAACCCGCTTTACGGTATTTTACTGTGAACCCGCCTTACGGTATTTTGTCGTAACCTGGTTTGTGGTATTTTGCTGTGAACATGTTTACGGTAAATACTGGCAGCTGTGGTTGCCGGTACTTTACCGTGAATCTGTTTACAGTATTTACTGTAGAGCAGTTTACAGTTAAGTACCGGCAACCACAGCTGCCAGTATTTTACTGTAAATTCAACTGATTTTTTTTTTACAGTGTATAGATAGACAGACAGACAAAACTGACAAATATCTGATGGCTGCCATTGGGCCATCAGGATGTGTTCTCCCAGTTTATTACAGGGGGAACAGTATCTGATGGCACTTATTGGGCCATCAAGATGCCCAATAAGTGCATCTAGACCTTGACGATCATCAGGTCTAGTTAAATTAGTGTGCAGTCTTAAGGCTTCAGCCACCTGTCTGTTAAAATCCCTGCTTTCCTGTTCCTGCTCCCAGCGACCCTTTAAGTGGCGGTAGTAGCGTAGCCCAACCCAAAAGGACTGCTGCCCCTGCCAAAGCAGAAGTAATGTCCAGTACCTTCAACCAAAAAATCTCGAAACACGGGGAGCGACAAACAACAGTGACAAATGGCCCACATTACCACTGGGGTGAAACTGAACAAACGGACGTGATAGCGACGGCAGCATTGCAAATCGTGCGCTCGCATCAATTTGCTCCAAGAAATTTGATATGTTATGAAATTGGAGGCATTTTGACATTTTCAAAGTAGCCCGTGTCAGACGAGGCAATAAAGATGAAGAGTCAGAAGATTTTACTGTAACTGACAAATATCTTGCTGTTAAGTTTCCTCTACAAAAGAAAAAGACTGTCACGGTCAGGGCTGTGTGCTGGAAAGGGTAGGATGCATGAACTGGAGCTTAACTCAGAACAGCTTTAATTGCTGGAGGCTCACAAATTATAAACAAACAAAAACTTGAAATACAACAAAATCTCAACCAAGGCTGTAAACACAAAACAAGCCTGGGAGAACAAGGGGGAAGACTAAACTGGGAGACACACAGCTAGGGGGTAACACTGATGTTAACAATGACGACACCACAACAATGAACCAAACAACACTGAGACCTTAAATACCTTAGGGGATAATGAAGGAAAAGGAAACAGGTGAGAACACAGGTGACAACATAACACTAATGAACAGGGGAAGGCAAAACAGAACACAATACACAGAGACTAGAATACTATCAAAATAAAGCAGGAAGTCGAACAAAGGAACAGAGATGCAGAACTTACACTGAACACCAGGAAACACAAGGAACTAGAAAATCAAACATAATCAAATCCCACAACAAAAGAAAAAACCCCAGAACAGTCAAATAAAGCCAAAACACAAACACACAGGGTCACCCGGAACCCCAGACCATGACAAAGACAACCTTGGGTTCATCCTATATTATTACAAAATTCCTCTCTATCCTTCTGTTTAAGGTACCCTGGCACCAACAAGTTTCCAAGTTTTTATGTGTATCTCGATAATCACTGCATGAAGTGTCATATAGGAAAGTCAAACACAGCTAAAATGATGCTTTCCTCCATGTTAAAGGTGGTTGCAGACTGCAGCGTGTAGCATGCTCACCGCTCATTGATCAGTCAATGAAACCCTTGCCGATTGGTTTTAGTTCCACGCAACAGCGACAAAAGTTGAACATTTTTCAGCTTTGCTGTGTCACGTCCCCTGCCCTCGTGTGCACATACATGAGCTCGAAATTTCACATGCATGAGTTTTGCCGGTTGCTTGGCTGGAGGAGGGGAAGAAATTATTGCCTCATTGCACAAGTTCCATAGGAAATGAATGGAGAGGGAGCGATGTCACTCCCTGTGTGTCGAGCCCCTTATCCAGTTCCACTAATAAGAACCACTACATCGCTTTTTGTGCACAATTTGTTCATTATCTATCCTGCAAAGGTAGAGCAAGTAACAGTTAACACACATGACAATATGGAGAAAATGGTAACTGTACTGGAATATTCAGGTTGACCTTATGATGTCAGACACCCATCAGTAAGGATACGTTTTTCAATATTTGCATCATATTAGGCTTTACACAAATAAATTCTTAGTTTACTTTACTTTACTTTATTCATTTTTGAAAACACTTTAAAAAACAGCAACAGCAACAAAGTGCTGTACAATAAAAAAGGGCAAAACAACAAGAACAACAATAATAAAACAGCAAATACAAAATTAATAAGACCTCAAAGTATACTAAAAGCCAGTGAATAAAAATGTGTCTTTAAAGAAGTTTTAAAAGTTGACAATGATGGGGCACTCCTGATATGTAAAGGGAGATTGTTCCATAAAATAGGGGCAGCAATGCTAAACGCTCTATCGCCTCTGAGCTTTAACTTAGATCTTGGGACCTCAAGTAGCAGCTGATCAGCTGATCTGAGGCAGCAAGTTGGGAGATAAGGAGTTATTAGCTCAGACAGGTACGATGGAGCTAGACCATGAAGACATTTGAACACAAATAAAATAATTTTAAAACAGACTCTGTAGTGAACTGGTAGCCAGTGTAGAGAAGCCAAAACAGGAGAAATACACTCCCTCCTTCCCACACCAGACAGGAGCCAAGCAGCAGCATTTTGAATCAGCTGAAGTCGTCTGAGGGAGGACTGACTGATACCAAAATAAAGGGCATTACAGTAGTCGAGCCTAGTCGTGATCATAGCATGGATCACCAACTCCAAGTGCTGCTTAGAAAGGAGGGGCTTAACCTTAGTTAATTGCCTTAAATGATGAAAGCAAGAGCGGACTACTGCCCCAACCTGGCGATCAAATTTCAGTTCACAGTCAAGTTTGAAGCCCAGGTTAGACACAGTCTGTTTTAAGTAAGGGGCTAAGGGTCCCAGGTCAATTTGAGATGAATCCTGCAGGCTACTCGGACAGAACACTATCACTTCTGTTTTATTTCCATTAAAGCTTAAAAAATTAAGGGCCATCCACGCTTTAATGTCCTCCAAACATAGCAATAATGATTTAATCGAGGAGGCACCTCTCTTTAAGGACATATACATTTGAATGTCGTCTGCATAGCAATGGAAGGAAATTCCATGCTTTCGCAGAATTGAGCCCAAAGGCAGCAATGAATCCAACAACTTACTCTGAGCATTTTCTCAATCTCCAGTTGACCTCTAGGCTTCTCCCCACTCAAGTATTGCACCATGATGTCGAATAAACTGTGACTGGCCTGGTGAAACCTCTCGTGTTATCTCCATGTTCAACCCACTGGCCTCTAGAGGTGACTTCGTTCATCATCTATCCTGCAAAGGTAGAGCAAGTAACAGTTAACACACGTGACAATATGGAGAAAATGGTAACTGTACTGGAACTTCAGGTTGATCTCATGGTTTCAGGCTTTCTTTCTGCTCTGTAATGCATGAGGTTTCCTGGGCATATTTAACATACAATAATTTAATAAGAATTTCTTTGTCTTGGTGCAGTTCTCACCATGAGCGTGAAATTCCGTTCCACAGCAGCCTGTGGTCTTTCACCATGAATGTACGCTACACGCCAACAGCATCTCTGTTGTATTGACTCATTAGAGGTCTTCCGGCAGGTTCTACAGCACCTAAAATGTATATATGTATAATGTATAAGCAAACATACAGTAACAGGGTATTAGAGGCATGTCGGTACACACATTTTTAGAAAAAGGAAAAAAAGATCTCATCTAACACAATCAATGACAGACTGATTACCTTCAGTGACAACATATTCTAGCCGCGCTCCTGGATTATGGATCCGACTGTTTCCTCAGGAATGCCCTTGCCGCTGTTACCTTTAACTTTTTTTTTCAGGAGTATTTGCTGGCGTGGTAGCTCCTCTGTCTCGTTTGCTACTAGCATTAGTCACCTCCATATCATAGCATAGCTGTGCTCAGCATCTTCTGATTGATGGCTCGGCACTGGTTTGAAAATTCCTTTTTTCAACATTTGCTCATCCTCTTGTTGGCTAATATTTTTTTAACCAAAATCTAGCAGTTATATATTTAGTGGAGTTAACTTTGTTTTTTAAATATCGGGAATTATAGAGGAGCTCTGAGTGATGCTTCCGTTCAGCATGCCATTGTTGGGGTTTACTTTTTAATCCAATGGATAAAATGAACATTGTTTAAAAGTAAACTCCAGGAAATTAATTAATAAACAGTGGCTGAAGCAAACAACAGACAATTTAATAAATAAATACATTAGGTATTAGAAAGTGCCAGACTAACTTCCCAGTCTCAGTTGAGACTGGGAAGTTAGTCTGGCACTTTGTACCTAGTCTGGCGCTTTGTACCTTGAAGGTTCGGCCACAGTACATAAAATTAAAACTTCACCATGTTCTGTTATTAATCTGGATAAGATTGCTCTGTATTGATTTATTGAAATATCAGGGGAGAAGATGTGCTTCTTGTACAAGGCTTTATCACTGATGGGAGGAATCTGAGTCATGAAAACCAGCACTGACTGATGACGAAGGCCAAACCACAGCACACAGACTCTGTTTATGTGTCGATAGTGGCAGTATAAAAATGTTATGGTTATTGAGGAACAGGGGCTCAGAGGGGAGGGAGACAGAGCAGTGTGATATTTTCTGATGCTTTAATATATTAAATGTCTTAATTTTTAATTAAAGTGTTTCAGGTGTCTTCTTTCACAAATAAACGAACACGTCATAACAAATGGTGACCTTGACATGATTTGTGAAAGGAGGATGATTGGCATGAGTGGATGAAGGGGAATATTTTCTGACTCACCTCGGAACTTGAACTCCTCAAACACTCACAGTGAGGCCTCAGCAAAATGGGTAAGCAGAAGCCTGTTGTTTACGTAACCGAAGTCTGCTGAATTGGGTGTTAAAAATTTTTTTGTGAGTGAGGGGGAGGTAAGGTCACGAGAGAATAAATTTTAGAGGATCTGTTAAACTGTTCAAAGATCCAATTACTGTTGTAATCGGATAAAGACTAGTGATTGGGTTTTTTTTGAGTCGCACCTTGGTGGTGGTGTTTTTGTAATCACTGGAAGACATTAATAAAGCTACTCTATATGTCAAGCCTGGCTGGTGGCGTTGTAATCGGTTAAAGACTTAACAATAATGACATGCTTGTTCAATAGACTCATGGCTCACTTTCTGATAGAATAAGAATTGAACATAACCAATATTTCGGGTGATCTTTTCATGGTATTCTTTGACTGAAAAGAAAAATTGTTACAAGTGTTGCATGAATAAATACAGACTAAGAAATTTACATGAAATTGTTAGTTTAATAAAAGTTGCAACTAAAACGTATAAACGATTGAGGCCTTTGAATGCCTTAAGTTGAGTGGTGGATTAAGTGGTGTGCTTGAGGTCCTGGCACCTGTAATTCATGTGTGAGTGTGTGTGTGTGTGTGTGTGTGTGAACGAATGAGCCTGGTGCAGTAAATAGAGGATGAAATCCTCAAAGAAACCGGTAGACAAAATTAAAGATGTGTAAAGACAAAGGACAAAGATTAAGGTTATAGCAAACATAAACAAACAAATGGGAGATGTCCCAAAATTGGTAACTAATTTAAGTTGAAATTTAGATAAATCTTTATACATCTGAAAACAGAAGGTCAGCAACCTAGGAAAATTCCAAAACCAGATCACATAGGAAAGGAAAAGAACAAAGGTGTGCTGCTATCTGTATCTGTGTGCGTGTGTGTAAGAGTATGACAGAGAGAGAGAGAGAAATAGGAAAAGCAACGGCAGAAGATGAAGTCTGTCGACTCAACTAATAAGTGAAGGACAAAACATTTTCAGATGAATTAATTTGCAAAAAGAATGGGGACATTTTATTGTTTAGATAGGAATTAAGTTTAAATAAGTAAGACGATTTTCCAGTGGTCATATCAGATGTTTTTGCGATGTCTAGTGTGTGTGTATGCGTCTGATAATTGGTCCGAGTATGCGTGTGTCCCTGAGCAGTGGAGTGTGGATGTGTGTTTGTGAGTTGATGCATGTGTGATTGAGAGACAAATGAGTTAGGAGTGCTATAAATTTTTGTTTTTTTGTTTGTTTTTGGTATGGATGGTTTGGATTAAATAAATAAATAAATCCTGTATCCTTAATGATGGGAAAATGTTTTGGGAAATCAGATGAACAAATTCTAATTTTTCTCTTTTAGTCTTTATTACAGTTACTATAAGAATAGATGACTAATTCCTAGGAAACTTACAAAAAGAAAAGGGTCTGAACCTGTAATGACAGGATCAGTTATCTACCAATTAACTGATGAAGGTGTGATAATAATTATCTTATGTAATGTGCCTTAAACAGATATATTCTGAGTTGTGTTTTCAGAATAATCATGATTTTGTATCCCATGCTTTAGTCCACTTGCTTGGCATTTTGTTTGGTTTTAATTTATAGAAAAGGAGGGTGATTTTGGAAAATATGAGTGCTTATAATAATTATGCTTTTTCTACACTTTTCCATACTTAACTGAAAAAAGGGGGTCCTATGACTCTGTCAAACTGTCTCTTACCTTTTGGTAAAGTGTCAAAGGAGAGAGTTGTTGGGGTTTACTTTTTATCCAATGAATAAAATGACAAATGTTAAAAGTAAACTCCAGGAAATGAATTAATAAACATTGGCTGAAGCAAACAGCAGACAATTAAATAAATACATTAGACATTAGGAAGTACCAGACTAACTTCCCAGTCTCAGTTTATCTTATCCTTAAAGGTTCGGCCACAGTACATACAATTAAACTTCACCACTTTCGGGGTGCCTGGGTGGCTTAGTGGTGAAGCTGGCGACCACATACATATGTCGTGTTGCGGTTCGAGTCCCAGCCTGTTACCAATTTGCCCGTGTGTCTTACCCTGTATCTTTCCCCAATTTCCTGTCAATCTCCACTGCCCATAAAAGCTGCTGTGGCCAAAAATGCATCAAGAGCATCACACAGTTGCTGCAGGTTTATGTCCTCCACACCGTTACACCGCCAACAGCTGATACAAGGCAGGACGGATCCATGCTTCATATTTCTGCAAAATTCCAACCCTACCAGCCAAATGATGCAGTAGAAACTGAGACTCATCGGACTCATTGTTTTTCCAATCTTCAATTGGCAAATTTTGGTGAGCCCGTGCCAATCGTAGCCTCAGTTTCCTGTTCTTATCTGACAGGAGTACCATCTGGTGTGGTCTTCTGCTGCTTTAGCACAGTCGTTTCAAGGTTTGATGTGAGATGCTCTTCTGTATGCTTTGGTTGCAAAGAATTGTTTGAATTATTGCCTTTACATTAACAACCAATTGAACATTTATCTAATAAAGTTGCTTATACACACACCACTGTGCATGCTCTTGTCAAACCACAACATGAATGGCTGAATTAAGAAGGCAGCTGGCTTTTTGAGGTTTAGATGTGAGATGTGTCATAGTACTGCCAACTTTCTAATCTGGATTCTTTAAGTAGTGAGTTTCTCATCTCTCTGATTAAACACAAGTTTCAAAGAGTGATGCTTTATTAAATCTGTATCAACAGAGTCTCAACTATGAGTTAAGTGTTAAATACAATTTTATAGTAAAACTTTTCAACACTTCAGTAACTTTCAGTTACAAAAAATACAAATGAAACCGTCTGAAACAAAACATTCCTCATGAGGACCCATATGGTACCATTACTCAGCAGCAGCCACAGAAAATGCCAAAATAAGGCACATAAATGTTTAGCAAACTAAACATCTGAATTGTAAAATTTCAAACATTTTTTCACTGGACCTCTGTAAAGGACAAAATGTTTTCACAACATGACTCACGTTTAATTTAGAAGTTAATACGTGCAGCACTTACAGTCTTTACTGAGGTCAAACTTGATATAGAGGCAGCACTCTTACGATGTTCTGTCTACAAATGGGGCATTTGCGCTGCGGCAGAGCCTGGTAGCAGGTATAGCAGCAGCACATGTGTCCACAGTCCAACAGTACACAGTTACGTGGTTGATTGAGGCAAATAACACACAAGTTCGCTGTGTCTTGATGATCATCAGGTCCAGTTACGTTAGTGTGCAGTCTTAAGTCTTCAGCCAGCTGTCTGTTAAATTCCCTGCTTTCCTGTTCCTGCTCCCAGCGAAGCTTTAGCTGGCGGTAGTAGCGTAGCCCGACCCAAAAAAGGACTGCTGCCCCTGCCAAAGCAGAAGTAATGCCCAGCACCTTCCACCAAAAAGCCAGGATCTCATTCTCTCCTCGCAGGGTTTTGAAGTCCGCTGTGCTCAGGAAGTACTGTGAACCGTTAGAAGGGGGTTGAAGAGTCAGAATGCCGTCTGTGTCCAGAGTCAACTCACCTATACCTATAAGATTTGTCCCCACCTGGGGAGGGGAAAAAAAAAAAAAAAAAAAAGTACGACACCCATCAGTAAGAATACGTTTTTCAATATTTGCATCATATTAGGCTTTACACAAATAAATTCTTAGTTTAAATCCAACAACTTACTCTGAGCATTTTCTCAATCTCCAGTTGACCTCTAGGCTTCTCCCCACTCAAGTATTGCACCATGATGTCAAATAAACTATGACTGGCCTGGTGAAACCTCTCATGTGTTATCTCCATGTTCAGCCCACTGGCCTGTAGAGGCGACTTGACTCGGACTTCGGTCTTATCCAGTCCCACTAATAAGAACGGCACTGCGTCGATGTTTTTGTGCACAATTCGTTCATCATCTATCCTGCAAAGGTAGAGCAAGTAACAGTTAACACACGTGACAATATGGAGAAAATGGTAACTGTACTGGAACTTCAGGTTGATCTCATGGTTTCAGGCTTTCTTTCTGCTCTGTAATGCATGAGGTTTCCTGGGCATATTTAACATACAATAATTTAATAAGAATTTCTTTGTCTTGGTGCAGTTCTCACCATGAGCGTGAAATTCCGTTCCACAGCAGCCTGTGGTCTTTCACCATGAATGTACGCAACACGCCAACAGCATCTCTGTTGTATTGACTCATTAGAGGTCTTCCAGCAGGTTCTACAGCACCTAAAATGTATATATATGTATAATGTATAAGCAAACATACAGTAACAGGCATGTCGGTACACACATTTTTAGAAAAAAAAGAAAAAGGTCATCTAACACAATGACAGACTGATTACCTTCAATGACGACATATTCTAGCCGCGCTCCTGGAGTATGCTTCAAAATGGCTTTGAGACTTTTATCTGTGATGAACTGTGGAGCATTCTGAAAACATGGAACACACACTGTTTGTATTTGAAGCAAATAAGTCTGGTTATTTAATAAGTCATGAACTTGCTTTTCCAGTGATTTGATCTCTTTGGTGTGTGTTAATCAGCTCCCTGAAAATGGATACTTTTCAATGCATTACTAGCCATCATTATGCTGCTTTTAATTCCATATAAGATTGGATGAAATAGTAAATCTTTGCAGAGGACCAGCTCAGCTTAGAAAGAACGGAACATATGCTCCAAAAGATCCTTATGAAATAGTTCCAGATTTAATCAGGTTCAGGTTGTCAGCGATGGAGCTTATTATTATTTCTAGAACTGTCTTTGAAACTCAAACACATTAAAAATGAATGATATGAACACATTAGGACTGAATAAACAGGATAGAAGGAGGGAATAAACCTTTACATAAAATGGTATGATCTCCTTACCTTATAACATTACTTTCTATGAAGGAGTATTTAAAAAAATGGCATTTAATTTTTTTTAAATTATTGCTCATTTTGAGAATTAAAGTAGACATGTTGCCAATAAGGTGAACTCCCTTAGCCCATGGGTGTTTCTCAGTGTACCGTCTTGTACTTGTGAAAAGTCACTTGCAGCCTGATTTGACACAACATACCCCCCTCTATACTGCAAGAAGGTGTAACCATCAATACCTTTGCATCTGTCCATTGCCAGCTATTTCTTTTTGCACAAATGCAGATAACTTTTTTTTTCTTTTTACACAGTTTTCTGCACCATCTCTTCGAAGTAAGGCGTAATGCAATATGGCAAAGAAAAAGATGTTACTGCAATATAAAACTCATCTTATAAATCTGAACTATTCTCCACCCTCTTGTGTGAGTTTTCTTCAGGCCTCTAAAATATCTGAGAAGGGATGAGAACTCATTAAAAATATACTATCTATAATCTCATTAGGGAATTGAAAGTAGAAGCTTCTTGACCTAGAGGTTTAGACCCATCTGTGAGCATTAGCCTTCACAGACATTAATGCACTATATCTGTTCTTTAAAGCTGACAACAGTGCAAAAACTTATAAACGGACTCCATTCTAACATCTGAATCATTCAGCATAAAAACAAAAGCTGAAAAATTACATTGTACTAAAATAGCACTACAATAAATAAACAAAGTTGACTACACAAAATTCACAACTCACATCGAGTTTATCTACTGTTGTCCGGCCTTTCTTATACAGATAGAAAGAGAGGCCTGAGAGAGCAATGCTCACTCCAAGGCATGTTGCCTCCAAAACATTCACAGAGAATCCCTCCATTGGCCCTGGATCTCCTGTAACGGCTCCAAGAGCACCTGCACAGACATAAAGAAGAAGGATAATAATCACCTGTCCGTAAACCCACAGCTGCAAGCCTCCTGGCTATGTTGTGACATATTTTGATGTGTCTACACTGTGTGGCTGTGATTACTGGCCGATCTGAAGTTACTGTGGGACAAATAACATGTAATATAGCCTCTAACAACATACTAGGGATGTTTCTGGCGACTAACTTCTTAGTTGACTAAACAAGGTGAAAAAATACACTAACCAACAGTATGTGTGGCAATGACTAGTGACAAGGGCCGTGTCCTGCAACTTTTAGATGCGTCTCTGATTCAACACACCTGAGTCAAATATAGAAGTCATTAGCAGGACTCTGGAGAACTCAGACTGCATACTGAGGAGGTAATTCAGCCATTTGATTTAGGTATGTTGGATCAGGGACACATCTAAAAGCTGCAGGACACCAGCCCTCGAGGTCTGGATTTGAGGATCCCTGCTTTAGGGTCTCCACAGCAGATCATCTACCTCCATCTCACCCTCTCTCTAATTTCCCTTATTTCCTCCTGCCTGGCAACTCTAATAAATACATATCAACTTTCTACACGGGTCAGTGAATGTGTAAATATGGTAGTTCAAAGAGCAAAATCCCTTTACGGTTTTATTAAAGATATTATCTAGTTTTTCTGTTCTGTGTGGCAGCCACCAAAACATCAAAACCCAACCTATTGCAAAGTAGCCTAAGTCAAGTACAGTAGCTTAATAAAATAAACACAACATAACAGGCCAAACCAGTTTAATAACAAACCCCCCCCCCCCCCCCAAAAAAAAAAGGAACCCTTATAAAAAATGGGGGGGGGGGGGGGGGGGGCGCATAGCTCTGTAAGTCAAATGGGCCCAATCTGCACGTAGGCCATGATCCAACAGCTGGGAGTTACCTGCAAACCGAAAGATAAAATCAAAATATGAGGGGAAAATGATGTTGGACAAACTGGCTGCTCTGGATCACTGCAACACTAAACTCAAAACTTCAACAAGTTTGTTTTAATAAAGCAGCAACAGTCGCGTTTTATTTGTTAAAAAGCCCGATTTAAAAAATAGGTATCCACATTCTAAAAGCCCATTTCTGTGTTTTGAGAGTGCTGTTAAACACTGTGTTTGCAGGACATTACGCTTCTGATCATCCGGTTCGCTGCTAGCCAGCTAACGTTGCCACCAATCCAGTGACCTCTAAACATTTTTAAAAATAATTCTGAATAACCATTTAAGCAAAACCTACTAGTTTATAAAAGCACAAACATATTAAACTTAAGTAAAATTAATAATAAGTTTGTGTCTTTTTTTTAATACCTCTCAAAGAAAAGAAACCTCCAAGTTTAAATGCTCGAATCAGGTACGCCGGACTAAGCAACTCAGGCAGTGACGAGATTCTCCTGTGACGAAGCCTGTGCGCATGCGTCTGTTACGACCTCCGTACTCGTCACTACGCCGCCGGACATGGCAGGAGCAGGAGGTGTGCGGAGAAAGTCTCCCGTTTCCCCGTCCCCACTCTGGGGAAACTCCACACGCTTTGGCAGGAAAAGCATTTGGTCTTGTTCAAGGCGGAGTACACGTTGCTGGTGGTTTCAGTTTTGTGGTTCCTGGAGATCGGCATCAATGTGTGGGTCATACAGAAAGTAGCATGTAAGTAGCTGCTCGGCTAGTTAGCACGCTATCTTATTTTGACGTTTACCTGGACGCGGCTGCATGCTAAGTAGCTAGCGTTTGCAAAATATTAGCTTAGGAATTTACTGTCAGCGCAAGACTCCCCCAAAGTTAAATGACGTTCATTACTTCATTACTTTTAGGAACTAATGGACTTAAAAAAAATATACACGATCAATGGTAGTTTTTAAAAATTAGTAAATTCTAGAAGTAAACTTAAAGTCGCTCAATTGCGGCTCGGTGATATATTTAGGGCATTAGCAGTGTTCATTTTGACACGTCCACTTGTAAGACTTGTGAATGGATGGAACTTCAACATATATTACCAGTAATATTTTTCTTCTTGTTCTCCTCCTACTTAAATTGAATGGTCGTTCTTGTTGAGTTGTGTTATTGTTCTGCCTTTAACAATCCAAAACCTGTGCCCAGACACTGAGATCGACTGGAAAGCCTACATGGATGAAGTGGAGGGAGTTATCAATGGTACCTACGACTACACCCAGCTGAAAGGAGACACTGGCCCTTTGGTGTAAGTTTCAAGGGCTTGCAGTGCTGTGGGTTCTCTCAATCCCTCACTTTTCAGTGCAGGTGTCCAGGATAATTTGGAACATTATTGTTGCAGGTACCCAGCTGGGTTCGTCTACATCTTCACAGCTCTGTATTACATTACCAGCCGTGGGGTGAACATCCGTCTGGGCCAGTACATTTTTACTGTTTTCTACCTCATCACGCTGCTGCTTGTCTTCAGAATATATTATCGCACCAAGAAGGTGAGTCTGATATTGCGAACCAGGGACCTCCTGTATACGCTTTGAAACTTCAGTTTTTCCTTGTGTGAAATTCTCCTGGTTCTGGGTTGCAGTGGAGGAGCCCAGACCTCCCTTTTCCTCAATTTCCAGCTCTTCTCTTTCCGAACAACTGGGAGATGTAATCTCTTCAGAACTTCCTCTAATGATTAATTCTCACAAATAATTAAATCTCCATTCCCCCCCCCCCAGGTTCCTCCCTATGTGTTCTTCTTCGTGTGCTGTGCCTCCTATCGGATACACTCCATCTTTGTGCTGCGTCTCTTTAATGATCCAGTGGCCATGATGCTGCTGTTTGCAGCTGTCAATCTCTTCATAGACGGATACTGGACTCTGGGCTGTGGCCTCTACAGGCAAGTGTGGACTCTTCTTTAAAGCAGATACTCGCTTACAAGTGTTGTGTACAGATTTAACGTGCTGCTTATCTTTACACATTGCCATTGTTATTTTTGCCTGTGAGTAACATGATGAAATTACAACTCAATCTTTTCCTCTTTCTGACAGTTTAGCAGTGTCTGTGAAAATGAACGTACTTCTTTTTGCTCCTGGATTACTTTTCCTCCTTCTGTCGGAGTTTGGTCTAATGAAGACAATCCCTAAATTATTGGTGTGTGCAGGCATACAGGTAAATAACCCCCATAAAGACAGGTGCAATACTGTGTCTACAGTAAATTTTAGCAACTCTCTGCATTCACCTTACATCATCTCTATATTTATCCTGTACGACAGGTTCTGCTGGGGCTACCTTTCCTCCTAGAGAATCCGATTGGTTACGTGAGCCGGGCCTTTGATCTTGGCCGTCAGTTCATGTTCAAGTGGACAGTCAACTGGCGCTTCCTGCCAGAATGGCTCTTTTTGAATCGATACTTCCACTTACTCCTGCTGGCTTCTCACCTGCTCACCCTGCTGCTCTTTGCCTTCCGCCGTTGGAAGAGGTGAGACAGACTTTGGATGTGCCAAGGCCACATTGGCAACAAAACTAGGGGTTATGGAAAAAACTGAAGGTTGCAGTAACTGCACCCACAGGCTTTGGCTCGGTTAGCAGCTGAATTCATGGACCCTTGTGTGGGGTTTTTCACATATTTAAATGTTTTTATTACAAACATACTGACCAAAACCACATCATTATGACAGTACAACAAGCTTTCATGAAACAATGCAAGGAGATCTCAACAGTATAATCCTCTGAGGACCAGCACCACTTATTGTACTCTGCAGAAACATTTAGGGTACGTAGAAATGCAGCGGATTTCTAGTAAGTAGCAGTAAATGATTGTTTGTATTTTAGGGTACTCATCAGTGGGCAATGTGAAAATTTTTTTTTCCAGTTGTACATTTTAGTCACATACTTATAAAACTAATTTCTAAAATGACAAGTAACCATATTCTCTCTCACACCAGGCCAGGAGAAAGCATCTTTGAACTTCTCAAGGAACCAAGCAAGAGGAAAATCCTTCCTCAGAAAAACACAGTGGATCATATCCTTTTGTTCCATTTGAATCTCCCCATCTGTATATTTATTTTTCACAGTCATGTGAAGAATATGGTCCTGTACAAAGGGACAGGTGATTCCAAAGTTAGATGCCATAACCTTTGTATGAGGTGCTCAGTTTTTAGGGCAATCCACAGGAGAAATGCCTTCTCTTAAATATAAGCAGGCACTTTACCTGTCTTATCTTATTGGCGGCTGTCTTGAATGTTTTCCACTTGTGAACAATCTTTCTCACTGTAGAATGATGGACTTCAAATTATTTGAAAATGGCCCTATAACCCTTTGCAGTTTGATGGGGAGCAATAATTGCTTCTCTAAGATCACTGCTGTTAAAACAATGCCTCCTTGGCTGACTGCTTCAGACCAGCAAACTACCAAAACCTCTGCTTTTATAGAGGTGCTCACACTTTGTAATGATCAATTAATCAAGTGTATTTGTTTAGCAGCACCTGGCTACTACTTTTCCTTTTAATTCCCCATTTCAGCAGAAAGAGTGCACTTAGTTTTTTCACAGGATTTCAAAGAGTGCTGTGAAAACTTGCTTTTTACACGACTGTCTGATGTCTTCAAAACTAGGCAACTTGCTCCAGAAGAATCTAGATTGATAAATAGCACTACAAGCTTGACAAAAAAAAACAAACAACAAAAAAAAAATGGGTATTTAATTTTGGTGTGAAAATCAAATTTTCAGATTTTTTTCCACTATACTACTTTACACATTTGCTTGGCAAGCAAAAAGTTTGGTGGTTCAGTTCCACACCAGTGACAGAAATTCCCTTTGGCGTTGTGTCAGGAAAAGCATCCCTCTGCCAAATCAAAACACATGAGATACCCACTGTGCTAATCCCTTGTGACGGGGAGCCGCTGAAAGTAGTTCTTGAATGATTTTGGTGTGAATACTCTCTTTTAAAGGACACAGAACATAGGAAAACTGTTAGTGCTGCTATCAAATTTCAAATGTAAATTGTCTAAATATATTTGCATATGATGTTCCAGGTATCCACCGTTCATCCTTATCTGATAATCACAGATTGTACTGATTCTGTTCACCTCTAACTTCATTGGCATGTGCTTCAGCCGCTCGTTGCACTACCAGTTTTACGTCTGGTACTTCCACTCACTGCCTTACCTTCTGTGGAGTGGAGGAGTCAAGAAGCTGGCCCATCTGCTCAGGCAAGACAGTCTTAAGTCCTTACAGCATAGCACCTCACTGAACACTCAGCATGTTAAGAAAAAGCTGTTTTATTCTCGTGTGCAGGGTCCTGATCCTGGGTCTGATCGAGCTTTCGTGGAACACCTATCCTTCTACTAACAGCAGCTCAGCGGCCCTCCACATCTGTCACCTCATCATCCTCTTATGCCTCTGGCTGGCTTCACCTTCGCCTTCAGCTCCAGCGGAAACACAAGAACAGAAAGCTGTTAAGGACAAACGCCACTGAGCCCCAGCCTGATCGGACCAGTTTTTTTTGTTTTTTTTTTTTCGGCCAAATCAGCTGATGACCGACCTGCACCATCTTCCTGTCTTCAATCCTGACAGCACTGGTGCAAAGGGGAGGCTGCTGTGATAGACTGTTTATAAGTGAATAAAAGGAGCCATTAAAGCCTCTCATTGCTTAAAGTGAAGGAAGCGCCATGTGCATGCAGACTGATGCCTGTATCATGGAATGGCATGCAGTTGCAGAGATGAGAAAAGAAAACAATTCTCAGGTTTAGTATTAGAAAATAAGAAGAGTGGAGGGGTATGAGAATGCCATGAGTGTTATGCCATGCGGAAAGAGTTTATTACATGGGCTATATTCCTACTTACTGTGGTGCACTCAGTCCATAATTCCTATGGTCTAGTCATGTTTGTTGGTTTTATAGTCTAATATCATCTCATTTTTATTTACTGGTGCTTAAATGATCATATGTTGTATTAAGAAATTGGTATATTGAAAAATGTCAACACTATGCCTAAGAACTAGAGCATAAAGCTTTAAAATAACTGCATAGAAAATGTAAGCTTGTGGCATTTTCTCTGACGCAGTTATGAAATATGAATATTATGTAGTGGAAAGGATGGGGGGTTTTGTTAGTATTTTTACACAAATGTGTAAAAGTAAGCTGTAGACAGTCTGTCTGATTTGTAATCCTCCGTTGTGAGTGGCTGCACTCATGAGTAGATTTAATGTGAAAAATATGCAGTAGACTGAAACAGCAAAACAGATTCCACTAAAACAAAATGCTGTGGTCTTCATTGTTACACATTACAACAAATGGTTGAATTTTAGTGTTTTGTTTTTTTTTTAATTTTCTATCAATTATTTCATCATTTAAAGCTCATCTTTGTTTAATTTAACAAATAATCATCCAGATAATCAAAATCTTCCTCATTTGACTGACTGTGATTGCATGGTTGGCATAGTAGTACATTATACTGGCTACGAGCTAAAGCCTAGACTACAAAAAGCCCATTCAGATGGTAAAGACATACTTGTTACATAAAGCACAATGATTATAAAAGGCCACTTGGTTTATGCTTTGTAGACGTAGAATGAACTTGGCACTATTCTAAGTTAATAAAACATGATTTTCCATGTGAAGGCATTTGGACTCATTATCATTGGTAATTGGTGAGTATGCTGATAAGGAGATCTGGCTTGGTTTTCTCTGAGATGATTGTCTCACATATTATTGGGGTTATAACACAGCATGTTCAGCTGAATGTTCTCATCCCAGTGGCGCAGCAGCAGGAACAGCTGTCTGGCTGCTCCCTTAAGCCCTGCCACATCCAGTCCCTCTGGCAGCTCTTGACAGTGCAGCCAGGAGTCTGCTTTTGCTGCCACCAGTTCCCACTCCATAAAGTAGCCGGCGCACTGGTGCTCCAGCCATGCTAGGGCCACAGCTGTGGCCCAAGTTGAGCCCTCCAGATCCTCTTGAGCCAACTGGCTGCTCCCTTGGAGGTAAACTGGCTCAGGTGTAGAGCGTTCATATATATCTGTTTCTGATCCACGACCACTGTCTGCTTGGTTCTGGCTCTGAAAGTGGCTGATGGATAGCTCCAAAGATCCCTCTTCAGAGCTGGGGAGGTCAGTGGGTGAGATGACGGGGTCTCTGTCAGACAGGTATCTTCGGCGAAGCCTTGATTCCAAAATTAGGGGAGTGTCATCTGGAGTATGGTGGAAAGGAGGAATGGTTGGTCTGACAAAAGAGCAGGCAGAAGGAGAGAAGGTAACGTGGTGACCAGAGGGAGCACCAGGGGGTTTGGGAGTGGTGGACAAAGATGGAGCACTGGGAGATGTGCATCGGAAGGCTGGGCTGAGACTGCGGCGGTGGAGACTGTAAGGTGATGCTCTTTTAAGGCGGTCCAGGGGAATTTGGACACAGTCAGAGTAGATCTCAGTCAGAAGAAAAGCTCCTGATGCCAGCTGCAGTCGTACCTGAGGAGGTACCATAGACATGGGTTAGTGAGCGCATTTGCAGATGAGTAGTTGAGTATACAGTATTATAGTGCTGCGACTGCACGTTATCTTTGAAACAGCAGTGTTGGCATTTGTACACTGTTTTTCAAAGCATTTGGCTTAACTTTTCAAAGTTGTTCTGCCTATAAATGTAGATTGATTCCAGGAGTTCAGGGATCTGTAGGGTCTGCAACCTCTGTTGATGAATTCCTTGCTCTTGTTACTGGAAACATTACTTTGTGACTGGCTGGATTTCTGGGGGCTGGTTGTAGCATCAAGTTGGGAGTTGATGGTACATATTGCATGTTGGATAAACATCTAAATATCTAAAGTGCCTGAAGCTTTTGCACAGCACTGTTGTCTGTGTTAACACAGCTCACCAGGGGCAGGTAGTCTGGAGCTTCACTTTCAGGTTGTTTCTCAGTCTCAGCAGATAAACAGTGCGACTTCAGAGGAACCTGCTTTCCAGATGAAATGGAGGACCTGAGTCTGCCCAGTGGCAACCTAGAATTTACAAAAACAGGTATGGTATTTGTGCTTGTACACATTTGGATAAGCAAATTTAAGCAGGGTGCAATTTGCCAGTGGAGATGGGGGTGGTATGTAGACCTTCTGATCTACATGTCATCATATCACTGCTGTTTCAACATGAAAACTACTGCTAACTAAATAAAAGGCAAATAAAATGGATTCAGAGAGTCAGATTTTACAGGAGCCTCACAAAAAATCATATAAATATTTCCCCATCATCTACTTCAGAATTCCCTAAAAAGGTGAGTTCTGCAGCTTCATATTCCAACTTGTTTAACTGCAGTTACACACTAGGACTGCTGTCTGTGTCATCCTGCAAACTTTTGCTATGAAGGGCATCTCTTTACTTGTAGTCCTTTTATGCTCTGTATTTACATTATATCTCTGTCATTCACACACAGTTGATAAGAATTTCAAAGTGTTACCTGGTGCCAAAGAAGCTCTCCATTGACTTGCTCTCTATCGATCGCTGTGAACGAGTGCATGAGGCGCCCGTCGCTGAGGCTGTAGCACAGTAGGAGCTGCCCCCTACACCTGAGACATCATCAAAACATTAAACTTTATTGTTTTATCGGCTCAGTGATAAAGTGATGTTTTCTGGTTGTGTTTAAAGGCTCAGTTCACCCAAATTAAACAAAACTGTTCACAGATTGTTTAAAATCGTTTCCAGATAAAACAGCATGAATAAAACCAAATATGTCTGCATGACTGAGTACCAATACTGCTATTTTTTTCTGATTTGGACTGAACTGGTCATTAAACCGATCCTTTAGAAGCTGCTTCACAAGTTGTGAGTGTGGGTAAATGAGACATGGGAGAGGCGTTCTCCTTTTTCTCCTTCTGTGCAGACACCACAGTTTTGAACTGGCTTTCTGTTCAGAAGCTTCGATCCTCGAGACTTTTTTACACTAGAGTGTTTTCACGGAGTGAACGGACATCAATACTTACTAGAATCCCAGGATGTTACACTACAGGGTGAGGCAGGAGTGTCATCTCTGTCTGAGAGATACAAAGATTGTTGATGACCTAAAGTCTTGACAATAGAAATGGGTGCCGGTATCGTTCAGTCTGTCTTACCTGTGGAATTCCAGGTGTCTTCCACGTCTGCACTGTCTCCACTGGCGTGCCGTCTGCCCAAACCTACAGAATAGGTCCTCTGCCTACGAATGCCTGATGGAAAAATCTGTCTGTTCCCCAAATACAGCCCTGCAGACACGCACAAACAAGCAGAGCACAACTGCAGACTATAATCTGCTATTTAAATTGCAGCCTGATCCCCTATGAGTTTATCCATGCAGTACCCAGGGAGTACATGAAAAGATTACCTATTAACTATTTAAGTATTTGGAGAACAGAGTTTTTTGGTCTGTGGAGGTACATCAATGAAAAGATTGAGAGCCACAGCCTTGTATGACCTTAAATGACGATACTTTTCTTCTTTACGGGTATATGACTATCCATGGCAAGCAAACAAACTTCCTGGATGAAAGTTCAGCTGAGAGCTTATTTTGTGTGTGTGTGTGTGTGTGTGTGTGTGTGTGTGTGTGTGTGTGTGTGTGTGTGTGTGTGTGTGTGTGTGTGTGTGTGTGTGTGTGTGTGTGTGTGTGTGTGTGTCAGTGGATAGCACACCTGTGGTTTGGACATCCATGCCAGCCAAGCCTTTGTTGGGGTTGCTATCAGTGGTAGTGAAGGCTGTGTACATACAGATGATGTTACAGTGCTTACTTGTCTGGATAGCCTTTGTACGGTATCGCTTAGCTGAGCCTAAAACAACATCAAACAGAGAAATGGTAAGAGATGCACAGGAGTTTGGCGATAACAGCGCATCAGTCAGTAAGAAAAGTAACCAGTAAGCCGCTCACCGTGTCCAGTGTCACTTTCTTTCTCTGCCATTTTCTCAAAGTCTCTTATAACTGAACGGGCGGTCAGTTGGTGAATGATCTCCTCCCATGGTTTCCCGCCTCTTCCCTCTTCACCTCCCCTTCCATATCCCTCATCTACTTCAATGTCCTGGCTCTTGGGGGTCCAAAGATGTCTGAGGTCTACAGTGACCTCCCAGGACACAGGCCTGCCACTCAGGACACCATGAATAAGAGAGCGGCACTGGCCTGGGGGAGGACTGTCTGGTGGAATGGCAGTGAAGAGATACTCTGGGTCTGTGAAACTGTCCCAGTCCATGGGAGAGGCAGGAAACAGGAGTCCATCTGAGGGGCAGAGTGAGAAATCAAAGGTTTGAAATTTAATGGAATTTAATTAGTAAAGGTGGTATTGCTTTTCTTTGCACCCAAACTTACTGGAGTCAGTGAGGCTTCTGTGGGACACTGTCCCTCTTGATGGGAGCTTCGTCTCCCCGTCACTCTCGTCTAGCTTCCCTCCCAGTGTTTGGTCAAAGGAGACCCTCTCCAGAGCCCTTCTCAGGCGATGCATCTCTAATTCACCCTGGGGGGATGAAAAACTTCGTGCTGCCATGGTTGAACGGGCTAGTGCTTTTTGTCTCCTACGAGATTCCTCACCTCCATCCAGACACCTGTTCTGGTTGTAAAAGATGGAAAAGCAAAGAGGTACAAAAGTAGGTTTGGCTGTTATTTTAACTTGATCTGCACTGTCTGCATTTTTACAATAACTTTCTTGATTACAGAAAAGTCCTTCGGTTGAATTTATTTCTATTAGTCTTACTTTTTTTGTCCCATTGTCCGGGGTTTTGGCTGAAAGGTCTTGCTGCCATGCTGAGTCTGCCCAACGAGACAGAGATGATCTCTGTTCTGGAGGGGGCATCTTCTCGAGGCCTTGGGGCAGAGATCTTGTATCAAGCACTGGACCAGAAGAGTGAGAGCTGGAGAGAAAGGCCCCGTCAGAATTTGAGGCATGTATGTGAGAGTAGGACTGCGTTTGCAGACTTCGCTCACTACTGAGGGAGCAGCGAGTGAGGACATACTGCTCCTGAATGTAAGAGCTCTCCTGGATCCTCCTCCTCACATCACTGGACCAGTCCAGCTCCACACCTACAGTAGACAAAAGCCAGCTGTTTAGCCACAAAAGTGTCCAGTTGGCAAATGTAAATGTTAGTGATGAGTGACCAACCTGGACTGGTGCCTGGGTCCGTGTCTCTGGCACAGGAGAACTCAGAGGAAATCTCTCTGGAAATTTCCCTCAGTGCCTCCTCTAAGTCTGTGCCATCTGCACTTGTCACCACAGGCATGAGCTCAGAGGCAGGAGGAGGTGAAAGCTCATCATTTGACGGGCCAAAAACTGAACCTGTGGAGCCGCGGTGTAAATCTTTGTAGCTCTGTTCCTGACACTACAAAATAAAATTCAAAGATCATTTTTCCTCTGCAAACATATAAAACAAACAAACTTAAAAAAAAAAAAAAAAAAGTACAGTACTGTGCAAAAGTCTTGAGCCACCCTTCATTTCTTTATATTTTAATAAAACATGTAAACATGGAAATATAGTACATAAGGCAAAAACAGAGTTTGTACAGTTCTAACAAACGTGAAAGTCGATATTTGGCATGACCACCTTTATTCTTCAACACAGCTTGAACTCTCTTAGGCAGCTTTCTTGGAATTTCTTTAAGTCTCCAGGAATAGTTCTGTTCCGTACTGATGATTTGAACACAAATTTTCTGGACATTTTCATATTATTCATCTGCTGTAGTTTTTTTTTCCAGGCCTGACACTTCTTTTGTCCTCCACTTGTCCAGTTTCCTCAGTTTCTTTTTTTTAAGGACACACTGCACAGCATGCTGAGATATGCCATGTTTTCAACTAATGGCTCTTTGGGAACCACCTTGTTGCTGCAAAATTAGTGTATATTTTTTAATCTTTTGGCCACAGCGGCTTTATTAACAGTGGAGAGTGACAGGAAATTGGGAGGAGAGATAGGGGAAGACGCGGGAAATGGTGACAGGCCGGGACTCGAACCTGCACTGCCCACACAACTACGCGGCATATGCATGTGGTTGCCTGCTCAACCTCTCAGCAAAAATACTATTTTATGCATTTTATTTTTTGCTATTTTATTTTATTATATTTTTTGTGACAGGTTGCTCTAAACAAATTGCCTAAAGATACAATTTAAAATTGGTTCTTTGCTAAGTTGAAAAGGTGCCTTATTCTTCAAATATGTCAGGTCAGGGTTAAGTTGCTTAAAAAAGAAACAAAATATTCCTCAGTTAAGCAGACTGAACTGAAAATGACGGAAATCACAGCCAATATCCAAAGAAAACTTTAAAAGGCCTTCAGAAAGCCTGATTGTTCAAGACTACTTTGAAAATTACAGGAAACTCTGGCTCTTTGGAAGCAAGATACAATGAAATGAGGGGGCTCAAGACTTTTGCACAGTACTGTACATAGCGTATACCTCTGTCTTTTTTGCTTTGAAACTGGTCATGTCGTAAAGTGTGCAGTATCCTATAAGGCGATTTCCAGGGTAGAGTGGAGGGATTTCATTAGGTGTAAGTAGAGCCTCCATGTTTTCTGGCAGATACCAGTCAATCCGTACATCAGTCAGAACGGGTTCAAAGGCCTTTTTCAGTGACTTGATTAACTGTGGTAGAGATGGGGATAAATTAACTAATTTCAAATGCAACACTTTATCTATGAAAAAGACATTTGAAATCTGACAAAGGTTCCCAGATAAACACTTTCTTGTGGATGATCACAAACCGAAATTTTTGGCAAACCCTGGTGTAATCTTACAAATGTAAATCTTCAATGGCTAACAATCATTAAGCTTATTAAGTAGAAGTACAAAAGCCAGGACCTCAATTGTACTTAAATGCTTAAGTAATTGTTACTATTTACAACTGCTAGTTGCTTTTCTATTTCCTGAAAGGCAAGTTTAAAGCCCCAAGTTTCACATTTGTGTTCCCTTAAGATTTTGCCTTTAATTATTTTGCAATTCATTTCACTCCAGTAGGTGGCAGTGCTGCAGCAGTGCTGACCTTGGGCTGGAGTCTCTCTTCATCATCTGAGAACTCTGTAGTCCCTCCTGTCAGTTTGGCAACGCCCTGCAGGAGCCTCCTGCAAGCTCGGGGACCAAGACCCAGGCCAAAGCATCTGCAGAGGTGATACAGTCTGTACATTACATTTATATAAGAGAAAATTTAATTAGGATATCAAAATGTCTGAGTATGATTTTCACTTTCTGTTGTTATAGTGTTTTTTTTTTTTTCTTTTATACACAGCCTGCACAAAATGTTGCCATCAAACAGACACTCAGGGGGATCACAAGCCATTTGGCTAACTGAGAGTTTAAAGGGCTCAGGGGACGGAATAATTGAAAAGGCTGAGATCTCTAGCAGCAGCCTATCTGAATAAATACAGAAACAGAAAACCAAAATGATATACCACCAAGACAAAAAACAGCTTTTCAGCTGCAGACTGTTAGAATTAAAATTTAGCAGTGTTAAATGTATCTTGTAAGAATATAGAAGCAACAAACATGTTCATAGTTTGCAAAAGGACAGCCAAAAACACAGAGGAGAAAGTCAGTCTACAAGGCGAATACTAATAAGGCATAAATGGAGTCATTCTGCATTGGTGAAGGGCCTGGGGAAAACCAGAGGGGCGTGACTCTTACTGCAGAGGAGAGCACTTAACGGGATTACTGGGCGTGGCTGAAAAATACTTCAAGCCTCTCTCTTCTTTATTCCACAGAGCTGTGCTCTCAGATCTTTATGATCACTCTTTGCTTGGGTCCCCTCTCTGTTTCCTTTCCTGTCCTCCCACACACACTCTCTCTGCCATATCATTCACCTGATTTCTGTCTCCACTCACTCTCCTTCACTCCTCTCTGCTTCCTAAACACAGCCAAATGCTGGCTAAATAATGCATTTTTATTAACCAGTTGTTTTAACTATTATCAGTTTTATCTGTGTTTCTTCTCATGATAGATATCCACCTGCTCTCTCTCCACCATCCTTCACACAATGTCCATACCTGCCAGCGCATAAGTTTCTGCGTACTAGCTCCAGCACTTTAGCCACATTGCTGATGGATCCATCAGTAACAATAAAGACCTGACGAGGGTATGAGCGCTGCATGGGCTGTTGATACACCCAGGACAGTGCTCCCAGCAGGTTGGTGCCTCGCATGTCAGCTCTCATCCTCTGGACGTACTCATAGGCTTGAGTTAGAGTGACCTACATGCAAACATACAAGTGATTAAATTAGGGATGCAATCAGATCCTCTGTAAAGGAGGGAGAAGCAAACAACACCTGTTCAACCGCAGCGCCTGTGCAAACATGTTGTCAAGATAAATTTACCGTTGTTATCAGATGCACTAATTAACCTGTGAAGGAAGCAACAAATTAAATCAGCCCTTTTCTAATAAAGACAGCACGAAGAAACACACATTAGCACCTGTCTTAAAATGACCTCAGTTCACACTGTGGACAAACATGCCTGTCAGGGCAGGAGATGGACAGGCATGTCCTGCCCAAGTGAAAATGCATGAAAGGACACCATATGGTAAGGAGAATGTGCAAAGACTGTTTGTCCTTGCAGCCCCAGGTCTGGATAAAACCTGATACTCTGCTACTAAGGCAACCCAAGGAACTGACCTATTGCCTGATTAGAGAGCAGACAACAGAACAGATAGTCCTGCATGACTGAATAACATCTGGGTTCAGAAAAACATCATCCAGCTTCGTGCCTTCTCTCTTACTGGAAAGAATTCACACATATTAAGAAAAACAAATCATTTGACTTGTGTAAAAATCTTTTAAATATGCCCAATTCAGGGAATTCTCTGGTCTAGCAAAGCTCATTCAGTAATACTAACATCAGTGCAGAGCTTGCTGGAGGTGAACAGGGGCTTGATGGTGGTACCAAATCCCACAATGTTGAGCATCGTACCAGAAGGTAGACTCTTCAGTGCCACCACCATGGCTTCCTGTTGGAACAAGAAAAAATATACAGGATGGAATCATCTGGATATATGTCCCAAAATCTGAAATTCATGTTCCATTTGAATGTTTTTGACTGCTGCTCACCTTTACACGCTGGATGTTGGCGCCACTCATGCTGCCGCTGCGATCAATGAGGAACAACAGCTCCCTGGTGGCTTTGTACACTTCCAGAGGTTCACGAAGCAAGTCGGGGCAGAAATTGAGCATCAAGACAGGGCTACACAGAATGTCCTTGTGGTATCGCTTCCTCACAAACTCCATCTGCAGGCCAAGTAGGAACATCAGCAATGACAGCTTAAAGCCTTAATGAATGACAGAGAAAAAGGAAAAAAGAAGTAATAAACTGTGAGTATTCACCAACCTTTCTTTCGGGTTCTGAATCCTTGCGCGTACAGCGAATGAAATCCCGGCGGGAGCAGATCTGCTGCTCATATTGGTTGAAGGAGAGCCTGCCTCTCTCTAAGATGACCAACGGGCTGTGGGGTTCTGAGGAAGGGTTTAAAAGTTTAAAAAATAAATAAACAAATACATTGACAAGGAAAATTACAAACCTTTTAGGGTCACTTTGTCATTGCTCACCACTTAGGTGCAAAATGATCTCTATGTGTCTGTCATATGGATGCTCCTGTGCCAAGGTGATGTAGGTGGCAGAGGCACTTTGGGCACTAGGATCTGCATCTGCCCTCAGAGCATGAGTAGTGCTCTCCAGTCCTATGAATAAAGTAGGCAAAAAAAAAGAGAGAGAGATCAGTATACATACTGCAATGTCATGCAAGTTTGTTTGTTTTAATCAATTTCTACAGCAAGATTAAATCAATTTCATTGTCTGGTTATGTTTGAACTCAGATCCTCTGAAGCAATTCATTTGATTTGTTAATGAGATTGGCTGCTGTTTTAATATTTCATAATAGCTGAGATGAAAACCACTGAATCAGCCTTATTTGAGCAGTACCAGCCAGCAGACAGGCCCCTCTGACCAGCAGCTGGAAGTTGAGCTCATAAGGTGCCAGGTTGACAGCTGGGCTGGTGAAGATGGCATGCGCACACTGCTGCTGAGAGTGTACAATCCGATCTTGTTTTCCTGAGGTAGCACCAAAACAGCTGGTTGCCCTAAAACAAGAAGTGCACAGTGGGAATTATTTAGGGAAATGATGAGGGAAGTATATGAAAAAGAGTATTGTCACAATTACTGTAAGTACCTAGTTTCATCACACTTCCCCCCACTTTCACTCTTGCTTGGAGTCATCTTGCCAGTGACGAGCGGGGTAAGGAGTGTGGGGTAGACGATCCGAATGGCTCCGTTTTCTAACGTGGGAAGTTCCAGTGTCGTGCTTATGACGATTGACACTATATCCATGGGGCCAATGACTCCAGTGCCAACAATGAAAGTGGTTCTCTCCAGGTCCTCATCCAGGATTAGATGTCCTAAAGCCAAAATACAGCATTTAATCACATCTGCAAAGGAACTTTATGGAAAACTATTAGAGAAGGAGGAATTTTAAGACTGTCTGCAGCATGATTAATGAATATGAATAAACATGTGAATGAATGTGAAAAGAACATACAAATTAATTACTGGTATTTACTCAAAATAATCAATAACCATCAGCTAAATTGAATAAACTATTCTGCGGCCTGCAGTTAAGTAGATACATTTCTACTAAGTGAATGCCATTACAGCAATAGGCACGGATCCAAATCAGATCGGGGACGGGACTTACTGTACTGAAACCACATTGTTACTGCAGCAGGCATCAGTACACGATAGTTCAAATGATTTGCACCTATATTTTCATTACAAGCAAAGTACAAATTTTGCCTGATTTTATTGCTTTTGTGCCGAGCTCCATCAGCATCTGGGGCTTTTCAAAATAACTCTGAGCATCTCACAAGGGTAAAGAAGGCTTGTTCAGATAGCATGTCTGAGCTAGACTGTCTGCAAAGGAGAGAAGCAACGAATAATATCTGTAGCAGTATCCATCAATAAATTAGTTTGATATCTGCTCAGTAAGCACTGGGCTTATATATTTAAATGCTGGTTGGGGATAACAAATTTTTAATACCTTACATGTACATTTGAACATTTCAGCATAAGATCTATGCATTCACTGCATTCTTCCATCCTCTCCTCACCATTGGTGCATTGCATGTCAAGACTGGGGCTCCCACAGCAGCCCCACTCCAGGCCATTCCCTTCAAGACCAGCTCCAGGGCAGCAATCCAAACAGCAATCTTTTAGCTTTCCTCGACTTTGGATCTGGACCCCGACCAGACGACTTGCGATCATAGCTTCAAAGCCCACCACAACTTCCTTTTCACCAAGTGGGTATATGAACACACCTAGATGAAGGGTTACAGAAATACAAGCTTTTGCAAACAGGCCCCAGATGATTCTTCAGATCTGCTCTGCTAAGACGCTTAAAACTGAAACGGCCTTTTGCTTCAATTAAAAAAGAACAGTAGATATTTCTAAGAACACAATAAAGATCTGGGGCCAGTTCCACACCTTAAGTTTTCTCCTTAGGTAAAACATCTAATTTCTCCTTAGCTGGGGGTGTTGTATGGATCTCCAGTACCTCCAGTTTCTATCAAATAAAGGCTAAAAAGTCGACCCAACTGTTCCTTTTTTTTTAAAGGTTTCATTTGTTAAGAAACACTATTAAGACATTTTCTGCATTGAAATCCATTTTACAGCAGTAAAACTCATTTATAATAGGTAGTTTTCCTTTTCTTTGGTATCTCTGGTGTTCCTCGAGTGTCAAGTCCCCCTACCATTTTTAATTTCCAGGATTCCTTTTACTGGGGTTACCATTATTAGTTTATGTTAAATCTGTGTGGTATATTATAAGATTATAGTGTGCTACACTGAATTTGGTGCTTAGTCTATCATTTGACTACTCACCTTCTACAGACTCTATGTCAGCGTTAGCATAGGTAAGGTGTGCAGTGATGCCCATAGAACAACCGTTGGCACAAGATTTGATGCAGGAGGCCTTGAGTAGCAATGGTTCCCATGTGGAGCGGTTTCTCAGCCCCACCATCTTTTCCGTAAAATTAAGCCTCTACCCTGCTGGTTGGATCAAAACACAGGTCAGTGGAATAGTGTGAACAGACAGGAAGGGGAACATGTGAGTGTGCATTTAAATTCTGTCATTTTCTATTCAGAGCACAATTACAATGATCTTTGTAAATCAGACCTGATTTTTGCAGCATAGATTAACACATCAAAAACAGATAAGTTCACAATTGTATGTATATCCACTATGCAAGCCATATATTTATTTATTTATATGTTTACACATATCAGTTATTGTCTAACATGCTATCATGCCTCCTCAAGCTCTTAGCAACCAACTGTGATAGCTGGAGTGTAGCAGGCTTGGTCAATCATTGACATTGCAGCTTAGCACTTGCTACGCTATGCATCACGCCTAGAATTTGCAATCAGCTGCTAATCACTATGCAAAGCCACATGTTCTTAAAACTGTGGTATACTTACTTCAGTCCTAGCTAACTGTGGGAAGAAATTATGCTGTATTAAAACTGGGTAAGAAACCACCCACTGATCCTGATTTTCCTCATTTATGTAACTAAAACTGTACTCAGTAATTCTCCGTGACTGATCACTTAATAACATTAAGTGCAACAGGTGATGAGACCAGTGTGGAGATCACAGTGAATGGTAGGGTGAACTAAACTCTGCGTGTGCGCGCACGTGTGTGTGTGTGTGCGTGTGTTCGAGTATGCATACATGGGTGCATTTGTGTGCGCTCATCTGTGTGTGTTTGCTGTGATCAAGGTAATGGTCTTTTCACATCTACCTTTTTAACAAGATCAACAGCCTCCATCTGGCTACTGTGCTCTCAGAGCATAACAAGCAAATAAATGACTGGTTTGTCAAAGTAGGGCAAACTGATCCTGCTAGAATACACGTGAAAGGAAAAGTACAACAGCAGCCCTCTTTGGCCTGGTCAGAGTAAGCTCTCTGGCAAAGCTAATGAATATTCTTGACAGAAAGTCTGTTTAGATTTATTGCTAATTAAAAAACAACAACACGTAAAACATAGATGGTGATATCTTCACACAGTGAATGTTGTTCATGTGTGCATGGACATAATACATTTTATAGAATAAAAGATGAAAATGACATACACATGCACATATTAACACAGACACACACACACACACACACACACTATATATATATATTATATATTTTTTATATATTGTATATATATATATATATATATTATATATTTTTTACATATTGTATATATATATATATATATATATATATATATATATATATATATATATATATATATATATATATATATATATATATATATATATATATATATATATATACAGAAATACAGCAACATCCAACAACACATTCAGGTGCAAGGAAAGGTTGTCATAGCAGCTACTATTCAAACTTTATGCATTAAAAGTAAACTGGAATCCTCAAAAGTGATCATTCTGTGTTTGTTTTGTGAGATTTAATGAATCAGTCTGGTGTTTGCAGTAGCAGAGGTGGTTACGAGTTGGCTCTGGGCAACACTGCAGTCTCCTCATGACAGTTACAATGCCCAGATAGCAAGCAAAATAATCGTCCAGGAACACTTACTGTACTGTTGAGTGCTGTGTCTGCTAATTTGCCTCTGTGTCCAGTCCCTGCATCACTCCGCCACCACATCTGCTACATCTGCTCCCGGGTTTCCCAAGTGATACGTTAGGAGTTTTCCTGTTAGTGGATACTGCTTTATGCTCTCCCTCCCTCCCTGTCTCTCCTTGCCTCCCTCCATAAATCCAACAGTTGCCCTATGAAGAAAGTCAAGTCACAAAGCATAGCCATATATGCATATGTGTGTGAACAACAAATACAGTACAAAGCTATGTCTGATTAATTAAAACAACATCTTCATGTAAAACTGATTATTTGCCAATTCATATATTTTCTGTGGCTACACAAAGTCTATGCAAAATTTGTTTTCAGACAACACGGTAAAATGACTCTTTCAGATTAAATAGAGGTCTCACTGCTGTTATCAATCATCAGCATGCATCTCTGCACAAACCCACATTTCCTGTTATGTGAAATGTCATCTGCTTACCTGCTCTGACCTGAGCCAAAGGGATGATCGGAAACTATGATCGTGAACCTGCTGTTGAGGCACAAGCTCAGATCGGTAAGTGAGGCAGAGCCTGCTTTTCATCCAGACAATTGGCTGTGATGGTAGCAGCACTATAATTCATGGCTAATGGCTTGGCTAGAGAGAGAGAAAGGGGGGGGGATGTGTTCTGCCTCTCCCAACAGGTCAGTTGGAAGCAGCAGCAGCAGCAGGCATGGGGAGGTGAGACCAAAGAAGGAGCAGGTTTTTGTCCTCTAGTCTTCATTTCAGTGGCTCCAACACTGAAAAGAAAGAAAGAAAAAAAGAACACCACATGGCACAGCAAATGAGTAACATGACCATGAGTTATCTTGTTACCTGTATGTTGATTTTAGTTTGCTTATCTTTTAAAATAGAAATAGAAATAGCTTTTCTTCAGTTGATTTTTATGCCTCATTTATTCTTTCATCTGAGACCACAGTTTGAAATATGTAAGAGAATAAAAAAAATTATTATAAATGTGTTAAAACAAAGATACAAAGAAATGTGAGGAGACGGTATGCTGTAGCATCGCGAGACCTCGTAAATCTCGGCAGTATTGTACATGGCGACGCGAATCTACTTACTAAACCACATGTGTCAGACTCAAGGCATGTGGGCCAAATCCGGCCTGCGATGCAATTTCATATGGCCCGCGAGATGATTTCATATAGCTATTGAAGGAAATGAGTTTTTATGAAGTTTCAGATATACTCATGGTATATGTTTGCTCTTACCATCTTTATCCCCCTTTTGACATCAGACATTTCTGAGGTCAACTTCACCAGCCTGACCTGGGGTGGTCAGCCAGGACTGCATTGTTGTTAATAGCCAAAAGGGGATTTTTTGTGAAAACTAATCTTATAATATCGTGATTATCAATTTAGCAACAAATTTAGACAGGGTTTAATAATGTCATATTTATAATGCGTGTACTTACTTTCTATTCTTTATTATGGCATTAAAAACAAAAAGAAAACAAGCACTAGTCTTTTTTGTGTCGATGTTGTTTCATGAAGTGGATTAGCATTTAAATTTAATCAGTCCAAAGTAGATTCTGCATATAAATTGGCCCATATGACGAACAGTGACATATCAGTTATTATCTAATAATGTGCCTCAAATTCATTAAAAAATGTGGATTGCATCCCTTCAGGGTCAAATCCAGTTCCAGTCGATGAAAATCTTACTGCAAACATAAAAGAAATTATCACTGGATCAGTGCACAGGTAACAGTTAAATATGCAGCCTTCAGCCTCCAGCACATCAGTTCTGACCGTGCTAATATTCACAGAACCCATAGATGTTCAAACCACAGCAGTCAGCAACTTATCACTGGAGATGCATCCCTACACCTCTTTAGACAACAGCTGTTCACATATGGCCGTCATCCTGGTTAGTTTCCTGTGAAAGGTGCATAATGTCTCAGGTATGATCTCAGGTACCTGTGGAAAAAGTCCAGTAAAAGAAAGTTCCAATTTTTCCCTGTCATTTAAACAAAATACCATGAACTGCAGGTCTTGTGGGTCAGTAATTAAATTTGCACAACCTAAGACAGGACATCAAAATGTCCACAAATATTTTAAAGATCTATTTATTCAATGGCTTTTTATTGTAAATCTTTTATTTTGTTTATCAGCCTGAGAAAATGATCTTACAATTTTAATATACCACTAATTTACTAAGTGGAATCAATCCACCAAAAGTGAAGCTGTTTTACTGCACTTAGAGCCAATTGTCAAATTACTTTAATAAAACTATAACTTAACGACACACAGTATAAATCAAATTCCTGACTCAAATCAAACAAACGGCATCTAACAAAACAAACGTGGAGGTGGAATTCCCCCTTTCCTCGCTGCAGTGTGGGGCTTTTAACAGCAACCACAACACATGCTGCTTTTGATAGCCATTCTGGGGGTAGGCCATCTCCAATAACTACTTTGGTGAAGTCAGCTCCCCATGATGTCACAACTGAAACGTCACTGCCACTCTTCCAAATAATCATAAGTGACCAAATTGGTCATATTTGGACAGTTTGAGAACGAGCAGGAGCAGAACTCTGTGTATGTCAAGCCCACTGACAGACACTGGCACTTGGCTTTGGCTTTGGCTGTGACGCCATACTGCTGCTTGATATAAAGCTCTCGGTACGTGTTGTGCAAAGGCATCCTCAGTGGGGGGGGGGGGGGGGGGGGGGTAAATTAGCTGCTGATGAATCTGTGGTAGATGCAAATATGTACCTCAGGTCATCCAGGTTGGTGCAGAGACATCCATCCTCCCTTTTCTTTTGGCCATACAGGAGGAGGGCATACTTTCTTGCCACAGGCAAAGCTTCCTCAAGGCTTCCAGACAGTCCAAACTGAGCCATTTCCTTTAACTCACTCAGATCAACCTTCAGCCTTTTGAATGCTGTACTCTTCCCAATTCTATACAAGCTGCTTGTGGTATCACAACCTGTAAGGGCATGGCATGCTGGTAAACACTCACAAAAAGCTGATCCAAGCTTCTGAGCAATCAAACAGATTGGGACACGTCGTTCTTTCAGGCCTTGTCCAGAGTGCATGAACACTGCTGAGGATCCAAACTCCCCTTTGCTTGAATAGTACACAAGCAAAACCAGTACATCTGTATCATCACATTTTACAATGAGGCATGAATGTGAAGATGCAAGGTGTATTGCATGTAACACCAGCCTTGTTTCAGCCTCTTCCTGGTCACTGTAAAGTTCTGTCAAACAGTCAGTGCCTGACTTGCCAATCCTCCTGACCTCCTCACCATTTTCAAAGCCACCTGCCAAGATGACTGTGTTCTCTGACGAGATTCTCTTTGGACCAATACTGATGATGTACACTGCTCAAAGAAATAAAGGGAACACTTAAACAACACAATATAACTCCAAGTAAATCAAACTTCTGTGAAATCAAACTGTCCGCTTAGGAAGCAACACTGATTGACAATCAATTTCACATGCTGTTGTGCAAATGGAATAGACAACAGGTGGAAATTATTGGCAATTAGCAAGACACACTCAGTAAAGGAGTGGTTCTGCAGGTGGGGACCACAGACCGCTTCTCAGTACCTATGCTTTCTGGCTGATGGATGAACTCTACAACCCACATAAGTGGCTCAGGTAGTGCAGCTCATCCAGGATGGCACATCAATGCAAGCTGTGGCAAGAAGGTTTGCTGTGTCTGTCAGCGTAGTGTCCAGAGGCTGGAGGCGCTACCAGGAGACAGGCAAGTACACCAGAAGACGTGGAGGAGGCCGTAGGAGGGCAACAACCCAGCAGCAGGACCGCTACCTCCGCCTTTGTGCAAGGAGGAACAGGAGGAGCACTGCCAGAGCCCTGCAAAATGACCTCCAGCAGGCCACAAATGTGCATGTGTCTGCACAAACAGTTAGAAACCGATTCCATGAGGATGCTATGAGGGCCCGACGTCCACAGATGGGGGTTGTGCTCACAGCCCAACACCGTGCAGGACGCTTGGCATTTACCAGAGAACACCGGGATTGGCAAATTCGCCACTGGTGCCCTGTGCTCTTCACAGATGAAAGCAGGTTCACACTGAGCACATGTGACAGACATGATAGAGTCTGGAGACGCCGTGGAGAGCGATGTGCTGCCTGCAACATTATGGTTGATATTGTAGACATGTGATAAGGTGATGATGCCATCAAAAAGTTTGTTCTGTTTTATCCTCCTAATGACTCGCTCCACATGTACCCTCAGCCTGGCTATGGCCTGCGCCTCCTTAACCTGGTATGCTGGCATCTGCTTCTGCTTAGAGAGGAAAGGTGCACAGTACACTTTGCACTTACAGCAGTCACTGATTAGAAAGCCCTTATCTACCATCACTGTTATGTCTTCGGTCAACATCTCAGCGATGCCTGATTGCTTGAATAGCTCCTTATCACTAACCGAACCACCATACACATCAGAGATGAATGTCACTGCACGATGTGGAGCTATGCCAACCAGGGCTTTCATAGTGCAGTGGGATTTGTATGAGGAGTACATTTCACTTTGGAGTAGTGGTGAGGATGGTGTTTCACATCTCAGCTCTGTACAGTCTAGGATGGCCTGGGTGTCTGGGAAATCTTTAAATTCCTCAGGGAGGTAAGCCTGCACTTCTGCACGTGTAAACCAGATGCACTGAGACCCCCGTGCAGTGGCAAGAAAACTTGTCCATGTTGCAATAATACGGCTCACTGTGGACTGGTGTATGTTGAATCGATGTGCCAGGTCCCTCTCCTTCAAACCAACCAACAGGAAGATGAGAAAAAGAAAGAACTCATCGATTGGCTGGAGCAGCTGCCTCTGGGAGGTTAAAATAAAAGAGAAAATGTTACTTCCTATGCTACAAACTAGTAAGACTATGTTTTTTTTTGGCTGAATGTTTTCTAATGGTTATGTATGCCATACCATGGGGTGAACAGTGGGGGACTGTAGTACACAGGTGTATGTAAAGGAGGCAGAGCCCTTTAGGATGTAAACCTATATACACTGCTCAAAAAAATAAAGGAAACACTCAAATAACACATCCTATATCTGAATGAATGAAATATTCTCATTGAATACTTTGTTCTGTACAAAGTTGAATGTGCTGACAACAAAATCACACAAAAATCATGAATGGTCATTGGAATACCCTGTTGTTGAAATTCTGTTTTCCACATTCTGTTTTGTATAATGATATAACCAAGATAGATAAGCTGTGACTATATGAAACTGTAAGCTGAATTAGAATGTGCCAGTACTTAATGCCATCTCACACGGGCATGGCATGCAGTCTGACCCAGATATCTGTAAACTGTTTGAAATGGCTTAATTACATTTAATAATTGGACTCCTTACTCCTTGTTGGTGTCATTCCTGTTCGATAAACGAACACGCAGAAACCTAAAGGCTTAAGCAGCACACACTCTTGTTATTTAAATTCCTTCAATCCTTAACCCCAAGTTGCTCTCCAACGCAACCGTTGGAGTGTGAATGTTAAATAATGAAAAGCACTTAGCTTAGATAATCACGGAAGTGCTTGTATGAATGGGTAAATGTAAACATGTTGTATAAGCCTTTTGAGTGCTCAGACAGAGTAGAAAAGCGCTATATAAGAACTAGTCCATTTACCACTTAGCCCCAGGGGCGCAGCTATATACTTTCTGAGGTGTATGCGGACACTTTTTTTTTTTCTGTCCCGGAGAGCTCTCTTTTTTCCCTCTCCATCTTTAGCCGGGCTGAAAAAATTTCTGGCTAGAATCCTGTTATAGTATAGACCTGTGATTCCCAAAGTGTGGGTGCCCCCACCAGGGCCGCAAAGGTATCAAGTGCAGCCAACAAATCTGCAGCAACAGTGTGATGCTATCATGTCAATATGCACCAAGATCTCTGAGGAATGTTTTTAGCACCTTGTTGAATCTATGACATGAAGAATTAAAGGTAAAAGGGGTCCAACCCGTTACAAGCAATCAAATGGCTAGTGCTAGTGGTTAGTGTAAATACATGTGGTGAGCCAGGGTAATGTGCTTCAGGAGTGGTGTTTTAATGAAGGTGGTGTAGTTTGCAGTCTAACACAAAGGCCCAAAATTTGAGAAGGAACTTAGGAATGAGCAAACAGCTTGGGGTAACCTATTTGTACATTCTTCAGTTTTTCAATGATGAAAGAGGCATATATAGTAAAAAGGTTTATTTTCTTTTAAGGAAAAAACATCAGATGCAAATATTTATTGACATCAGAGCAGTTTACAGTGATTTCTTTAGAAAAAGTACATCCACATTTCACCCTTTTGATACAGTGCCTACAGATGAAAGTGGAATACCCAAACGCAGACAAGTTACTTTGGGGTCATTTACAATAATCAACATTTTCCAAAGTGTAGTCTTTTTAAGACCCTCCTTCCCCCTTCCCAAAAGTGTACAAAGAAAATGTTGATCTTTTTTCATGACATTTAATTTCACCTGGTTATTTGATATTTTAATGTAATATTAAGTATTAAAAACTACAGAACCCTGCAAGGGACATGGGAGAAAAAAAAAAACATTAGAGGAAAAAAAAAAAAGATGCACTTTGCGAGATCTCAGAAACATTTTAATTTTAGGCCGTATGCTGTGTTAATATGGCAGCGTTCATGAGGATGTTGAAAGGATCAGCAACTTTTGCAAGCAAGAGTTGCCTTTAATTTATAATTCAGTGGTTATTTTTGGCCATAACCACACAGGCATGAAGGAATAAACCTGAATGATCGTCTCGCTCTCACGCCATCACTGCTTCACTCAATTGCCACAAACACACACAGCGCTGCCCCGTCCCCCTTCTCCTCTCAGTCACTCAGCTGATTAACAACCACAGTGATGGAGGACACATACCTAATCATCTATATCACATATATTCATAAAATAAAAGGTCAAGCTGTGTGTGTTTGTGAAAGAGGTCTCGCAAAAGTACATCTTTTTTTCCTCCCATGTCCCTTGCAAGGTTCCGTAAAAAACACATCATGGTGTTGAAAAATTCTGTAAATCTGGTCATAGGACCAGAAGCAGGGTACACCCTGTAATGAACAGATATACCGATTTTAGAATTTATAGGGTGCAATAAACAGACATGAATTTTAATGTGTACTGCACTGCATGTACGCAAAATATACATGCCACCCCCAGTGATGTCAGTAACGTTACTTAGTAACTCGTTACTCTAATCTGACTACTTTTGTTTGGTAATGAGTAATCTAATGCGTTACTATCTGCAATCTAGTAATCAGACTGACAAAACAACTACACACTACAGGCTGATCCGACTTTGATGTAATGTCCTTAAAACAAGTCAAAATGAGGCTCAGTATTGTCATGCCCTGTGGATTCTGGTATGTGAGGGACGGGGGGTTTTTTCCGGCTGGCATGGAGACAATTGACGAGGAGACACCTAGGCGGCTACCTCCTGAGATACCGCCCTCTGGGGCGGTCCCTCCATGGAGCTGCTCCACACCTGTTCTCCATTGAAGCAATCATCACAGCCTTCTTAAGCTGACAGCAGACCTCGACTCATCGCTGGATCATTGATTGAGTTACAGTCAGTGTCGGCTCAGTATCGTGCTATGATTTACCGGTTCTATTTGTCTTACCTTGCTTCTCGTCTCTCGCCTCAGGTCAGCTGTGGATTCCTGCCTGCGCTCCATCGCCACCACCGTCTTGCCCTCCCGCTCCCGCGGACCCTTGGGACCAGGTCACTCTCATTCCTCCTCGGAGGCAGTCTCTCCTCCCCCTCAGCAACTCCCGCTCCTGCTCACTTCCCTTCGCACATTCCTCTGTAAATAAACCTGTTAACGTTCACCTTCCGTGTGTCCTCTCATTCTGTGGACGTGACAGAATGATCCAGCCAAAAACTGACGGGACGACCGCCAGTCCCCTGGATCGGACCATGGCTCTACAGGAGGAGACTCTCCAGCGGCATGAGCACATGCTGCGGCTGATTTCCAGCCAGCTGGGCGCCACCACGCAGCAGCTCGCGGAGATGAAAGGTATGCTGGAGGCCACCGCATCACGAACACCCTCCGCTCCCCTCTTTTTGGCTCCACCGCAGCCCCAGCTGCCGCCGGGAGACCTCCCGGGACCAGCCGGACCGATCGAAAGAGCCCTTCCGACTCCGGAGCCTTTCCATGGGGACCTGGGAAAATGTGGGGGTTTTCTCACCCAATGCCTTTTTGTTTTCCAGCAGCAGCGGACCACATTCGCCTCAGACGGCACCAAGATCGGCTTCATTCTCGGCTTACTACGGGGACGGGCGCTGGACTGGGGACACGCGGTGCTGCAGAGGGACCCTGGGATTACTTACCGTGAGTTCCTATCTCAATTCAAAGAGGTATTTGATAAGGGCTCCTGTCCTGAGGCGGCCGCGCAAAAACTCATAAATGCACGCCAAGGGAAAAGAAGCGTTGCAGACTTTTCAGTGGACTTCCGGATCCTCGCGGCGGAGGCGGGCTGGGAAGAAAGATCACTCAGAGGTATATTTCTCAACAGCCTGAATGATGAAATCAAATATGAACTCGCCACCCGAGACCTGCCGCAATCCCTGGGGGCTGTGATCTCCCTTTGTATTCGTCTGGACGATCGCCTGAGCACTCGGCGCGGGCTGCGAAACTACAATTCCCATCAGGCCCCTCGTCGCGCGGCCCCGGCAGATCGGGATGACACTCTGGAAGATGGAGCAGAGGTTGCGGGGACACCTGTTGGCCTGGTGGAGCAGCCCATGCAGCTCGGTCACTCTCGGCTGTCAGCAGCGGAGCGCCGCCAGAGGATGGCGAGCAGTGAGTGTCTTTATTGTGGACTAAAAGGGCATTTCATTAATTCCTGTCCGACTCGGCCAAAAGGGGCCGCCCGTCGGAAATGGTGGGGATACTGACGGGCGCGGTCAATGCTAGTCCCTTCAACCAACCCAGGTTAACCATCCAGGCCAAAATTAACCTTCCTCCCGAGAGTCATCCTGCGCTCGCCTTAGTGGACTCAGGGGCTGAGCAAAACCTTTTGGACCGTGCTCTCGCTCACCAGTATGGTATTCCCTTCGTCCCGCTTCCTCAGCCGCTTCAGGTGGTTGGCCTAGATGGCGCCAAACTTTCCACAATTACCCACCGGACTGACCCCATCTCGCTCACTCTCTCAGGTAACCACTCTGAACTAATCTCATTTTACCTTTTCGAGTCTCCCCAGACACCCATCGTTCTTGGCTTTCCTTGGCTTCAACGACACAATCCACACATCAATTGGACCACTCGGAGCATCTCTGGATGGAGCGAGCAGTGTCATCTGTGATGCCTTATGGCCGCTACTCCCTCCGTCCCGCCCGCAGCATCTCCTAAGGACCCCACGCCACCCGACCTCTCCGGAGTGCCCGAAATATACCACGACCTCGCTGAAGTGTTCAGCAAAGATCACGCTGTCTCCTTGCCGCCTCATTGCCCCTACGACTGCGCCATCGACATCCGCCCGGGAGCTCCCTATCCCTCCAGCTGCCTTTACAGCCTTTCCAAACCGGAACGAGACGCTATGGAAAAGTACGTCACTGAGGCCAGGGCAGCTGGTCTCATCCGGCCCTCCACGTCTCCCTTGGGGGCCGGATTCTTTTTTGTTGCCAAGAAGGATAAGTCTCTCCGCCCATGCATCGACTACCGGGGCCTCAACGCCATCACCATCCGGAACAAGTACCCACTTCCTTTACTCACCTCCGCGTTCGAGCTACTACAAGGAGCCACCATCTTCTCGAAACTGGACCTCCGCAACGCTTACCACCTCGTTAGAATCCGCAAGGGAGACGAATGGAAGACAGCGTTTAATACACACCTCGGTCACTTTGAGTATCTGGTCATGCCGTTCGGACTGACCAACGCCCCCGCAGTGTTCCAGGCCCTCATTAATGACGTACTCAGGGATTTCATTAACCATTTTGTCTTTGTGTACCTCGATGACATCCTCATATTCTCCTCCTCGTTACAGAAACATCAGACGCATGTGCGGCAGGTGCTGCAGCGGTTATTGGAGAACCGCCTTTTCGTGAAGGGGGAGAAGTGTGAGTTCCATGTAGACACCACCTCTTTCCTGGGCTATGTCATTGAGAAGGGGCGGGTGAGGGCGGATCCTGTCAAAGTCAAGGCCATGTTGGAATGGCCAACACCCGCTGATCGCAAACAGCTGCAACGTTTCCTGGGCTTTGCCAACTTTTACAGACGCTTCATCAGGGATTACAGTCGGATCACCCTGCCATTAACCTCTCTTACCTCTCCGAAAACCCCTTTCAGGTGGACGTCTGCTGCGGCCGAGGCCTTCCAGCTCCTGAAAGACCGTTTTACCACCGCCCCGGTCTTGCTCCAACCCGACCTGTCACAACCCTTCATCGTGGAGGTGGACGCCTCCGATGTGGGAGTAGGGGCTGTCCTCTCTCAACAGGCAGCAGGTAACCTTCAGCCGTGCGCCTTCTTCTCTCGTCGACTCTCCCCCGCCGAGAGCAACTATGACGTCGGGGACCGCGAGCTGTTGGCCATCAAGCTGGCTCTCAAGGAGTGGAGACACTGGTTGGAGGGAGCTACACATCCATTTCTGGTGTGGACGGACCACAAAAATCTGGTTTATCTCCAATCGGCCAAGCGACTCAACCCCCGGCAAGCCAGGTGGGCCCTGTTCTTTACCCGATTCAATTTCACCATCTCTTACAGACCAGGGTCCCGGAACGTGAAACCGGACGCCCTCTCTCGTCAGTATGCCTCCCCGGACCACTCCTCCCAGACGGACTACATACTCCCACCTTCCTGTGTCATAGGCTCTATCACCTGGGAGATCGAGTCGGCAATCCAGACGGCCCTCCGGACTGAACCGGACCCCGGGACCGGCCCTCCTAACCGCCTCTACGTGCCTTCCCAGGTTCGGGCCCAGGTTCTACAGTGGGGCCACACCGCTAGGTTTAACTGCCACCCCGGGGCTCACCGAACCGTCACCTTCCTCCAACGGTATTTCTGGTGGCCCTCGCTTATTAAGGACGTCCGGGAGTATGTGGCTGCTTGCAGTACATGCGCTCAAAATAAACCCTCGACCTCCTCACCTGCTGGTCTCCTCCGGCCCCTGCCGACCCCCAAGCGGCCCTGGTCACATATTTCCCTGGACTTCATCACCGGCCTTCCTCCCTCTGAGGGTAAGACTGTCATCCTTACCATTGTGGACCGTTTTTCTAAAGCTGCTCATTTCATTGCTCTCTCCAAGCTCCCCTCAGCCCTGGAAACATCCCAACTGCTTACTGATCATGTCTTCCGCCTGCACGGCATTCCTGAAGACATCGTATCCGATTGAGGACCCCAATTCACGTCCCAAGTATGGAGGGAGTTTTGCAAGTCGCTCGGAGCCCAGGTGAGCCTGTCTTCGGGTTATCATCCTCAGACGAATGGTCAGACAAAGCGCACCAACCAAGAACTCGAGGCAGCGCTACGCTGTGTGGCCTCCACCAACCAGGCCACCTGGAGCTCCCATTTGGCGTGGATTGAATACGCCCACAACTCCCTCTCGTCCAGCGCTACGGGCATGTCACCTTTCGAGGCCTCCTTGGGTTTCCAACCTCCCCTGCTGCCCACCATCGAGAGGGATCTCCAGGTTCCTTCCGTCCGACACCACCTCCGCCGCTGTCACCGTGTGTGGCGGGCGGCCCGAGCGGCCTTACAGTGCACCAAGGACCAAAACAAGCGAGTGGCAGACCGACATTGGACCCCGGCGCCAGCCTATCAACCTGGCCAGAAGGTATGGCTCTCAACCAGACACGTGCCTATTCGGGCTGAATCTAAGAAACTCGCCCCTACATTCATTGGTCCATTGAAATACACTCCCTTGTCAATCCTGTCTCGGTCCGGCTCAACCTCCCTCGCAACATGCGTATTCATAACGTCTTTCATGTGTCCCAAGTGAAACCTGTGTCTACCAGCCCTCTGTGCCCGCCGGCGGCCTCTCCCCCGCCGGTGCGCATCATCGACGGCCATCCGGCCTACACCATCAACCGCATCCTGGATGCGCGCGGCCGCGGCCGCGGTTATCAGTATTTGGTGGACTGGGAGGGCTATGGGCCGGAGGAGCGCTCCTGGGTGTCCCAAACGAACATGCTGGACAAACGCCTAGTGCAGGAGTACCTACCGGCGGCATCCGGACAAGTTCAGGTCGCCAGGAGGCTCCCGTTGAGGAGGGGGTACTGTCATGCCCTGTGGATTCTGGTATGTGAGGGACGGGGGGTTTTTTCCGGCTGGCATGGAGACAATTGACGAGGAGACACCTAGGCGGCTACCTCCTGAGATACCGCCCTCTGGGGCGGTCCCTCCATGGAGCTGCTCCACACCTGTTCTCCATTGAAGCAATCATCACAGCCTTCTTAAGCTGACAGCAGACCTCGACTCATCGCTGGATCATTGATTGAGTTACAGTCAGTGTCGGCTCAGTATCGTGCTATGACTTACCGGTTCTATTTGTCTTACCTTGCTTCTCGTCTCTCGCCTCAGGTCAGCTGTGGATTCCTGCCTGCGCTCCATCGCCGCCACCGTCTTGCCCTCCCGCTCCCGCGGACCCTTGGGACCACCGTCACTCTCATTCCTCCTCGGAGGCAGTCTCTCCTCCCCCTCAGCAACTCCCGCTCCTGCTCACTTCCCTTCGCACATTCCTCTGTAAATAAACCTGTTAACGTTCACCTTCCGTGTGTCCTCTCGTTCTGTGGACGTGACAAGTATTGTGTTTGGCCTCCACGTGCCTGTATGACCTCCCTACAACGTCTGGGCATGCTCCTGATGAGGTGGCGGTGGATGGTCTCATGAGGGATCTCCTCCCAGACCTGGACTGAAGCATCCGCCAACTCCTGGACAGTCTGTGGTGCAACGTGGCGTTGGTGGATGGAGCGAGACATGATGTCCCAGATGTGCTCAATCGGATTCAGGTCTGGGGAACGGGCGGGCCAGTCCATAGCTTCAATGCCTTCATCTTGCAGGAACTGCTGACACACTCCAGCCACATGAGGTCTAGCATTGTCCTGCATTAGGAGAAACCCAGGGCCAACCGCACCAGCATATGGTCTCACAAGGGGTCTGAGGATCTCATCTCGGTACCTAATGGCAGTCATGCTACCTCTGGCGAGCACATGGAGGGCTGTGTGGCCCTCCAAAGAAATGCCACCCCACACCATTACTGACCCACTGACAAACCGGTCATGCTGAAGGATGTTGCAGGCAGCACATCGCTCTCCACGGCGTCTCCAGTCTCTGTCACGTCTGTCACATGTGCTCGGTGTGAACCTGCTTTCATCTGTGAAGAGCACAGGGTGCCAGTGGCGAATTTGCCAATCCTGGTGTTCTCTGGCAAATGCCAAGCGTCCTGCATGGTGTTGGGCTGTGAGCACAACCCCCATCTGTGAACGTCGGGCCCTGATACCGTCCTCACGGAGTCGGTTTCTAACCGTTTGTGCAGACACATGCACATCAGTAAATAGTTATGACGGCCTGAACCAAAACAATTGCACTATTTGGAATTTGGCTCCCGGACGGCCTTGGATGGCTGTCTATCTAAATCGCCTCTTGGAGATGTTATGTAAACAGATGCTCTTCACCCCCTGTAGCGTCCCGGTCGAAAAGATGGTCTCTTTAACTGATGGCTCACGATCCTTTTATTTGAAATGCCTTGCATGTGAACACACCGTAAGAGCTACAAAATATACAGAATAAATATACATTAATAACTCAAACAGTATGTTGCCTTTAACCTTTCCTTTGCCTTAAATTACAACCTTTTAACATTGTTTTCTATTATTTCCTGCACCATGAAACTAAAACGAGATATGCCATGTTCCAACATTCTATGACTTTACACAACACAACACCGAAGCTTGTAAACCTTAGCATGACTAATTTACATGAGCACCCTCTAGTGGATGCGAACGTAATTGCAACACTTAATAGCAATCTGTATGCTTCGTGAACTATAACTATATATGCATTGACACAACAAAATGCAAATACCAACCTTGTTCCCTCATCAACCAGGTGCTGAGCAACCATTTACAACTTAAAATTATGCCTTAACAATTCTTTTCTCCGTCCTTTACCGTGGAGTGCACCTTCTCTCTGTACACTGGACTTCGCGCTACTGCTGCAGTTTGCGACAATCGATTTACGGCCTTGTCGTTCTGAGCCTTTCAAAATAAAAGCATTAGCGGCGTTACTGCTGCAGCAGAATACAAACACTCATTAATCAATTTACCATAAAGAAAATATCAGGTCAGTTACACTCCCACCAAATCATTAGAGCTTAACTGGTAAACAAATGGAGCGATAATGATTTCCTAACGAAGAAATGACCTGTAACCTTAACTCTATGAAAACACATAGCACATAAGAAAGAACCTTAAACTGTAAATTGTAGTTAACAGTCCTCTAATAGCAGAACCAGTTTCTGCACCGAGCGTTCCACTATGGAAGGTTTACTGGAACACTGTCCTTTCTCCATCTTCCTTTCTCCAAAGCGAATCTTTACCTTCCTTACAAGTCCGTCTTTGTCAGTCACTGTTTCCATTACACGTGCTAGTCTCCATTCATTGCGAGGCAAATCATTCATCTTCTCCATGACAACATCTCCAACTTTCAAATTTCTCCTGGAGTGTGCCATTTCTGTCGCGTGCAATGTTGAGAGATACTCCCTTTTCCAACGTGACCAAAACTGTTCTGATAGGTACTGCACCTGCCGCCATCTTTTCCGTGCATAAATGTCCTCTTTTGATGAATTTACCTGGTGGAGGCAAGGCTACCTTTGACTTCATAGTAAGCAGGTGATTTGGGGTCAAAGGCTCGGGGCTGTTTGGGTCACTGAGGTTGTCCACTGTAAGAGGCCTGCTGTTCACAATCGCCATTGCCTCATAAAAGAATGTCCTTAATGATGCGTCATCCATTCTGCCTGATGAAAGTGAAGCTGTTGAGCGCAGATGTTTCGAACTGTCCTGATTTGCCTTTCCCATACACCTCCTGTATGGCTTGAATGAGGAGTGTGCATTTTGAAGTCACACTGTTTCTCGGCCAGAAATGTGATAATGCGGTTAGAGTCCACTTGTTTTAGGGCTTCCTGCAGTTCATTTTTAGCTCCACAAAGTTGCTTCCTTGATCGCACCTTATCTCAACTGACTGCTCCTCTTATAGCTATAAAACAGCGGAGCGCATTGATGAAGGCGTCTGTTGTCATGTTGTCCAACATTTCTATGTGGACTGCTCTGCAACAAAGGCATGTAAAAAGAAGTCCATAACGTTTGTGCACTTTGCGAGCTTGTTTGGTTAGAAAGGACCGAAACAGTCCATTCCACAAAATGTAAATGGTGGAGATGGCTCTAAGCGCTGTCTTGGGAAGTCAGACATTTTCTGTTCCTCTGTGCCTCTTCGAGTCTGCGACATTTTACACATTGGTGTATGAAGTTTGCAACAGCTTTGTTGATGCTGGAATCCAAATTCCATTTGACCTGATCTCATTGATTGTCAATCCTTTCCCTTGGTGATGCACTTTACTGTGAAAATGAGCTATTATTAGTTGAGTGACATGGTGACCCTTTGGAACTAATATTGGATGTTTCAGTGTGGAGGAGAATGAAGCATCTTGGAGCCTTCCTCCCACCTTAAGGAGTCCATCACTATCAAGAAAAGGTCCATTTGAAACAGTTTTGCTTTTGAGAGGAAGTGCCTTTCCATTCTTGAGCAACTTTATCTCCTCTGCATACTCAGTTGCTTGTACATCCTTTAGAATAACACATTGCGCGTTTTGTCTTTCCTGTACTGTACTGTGGCCTGTTGTTTTATCTCTCTTGGCACAGCGAATCAGTCGAGCTATGGCTTGAGTGGCTTTGTGCCATGAGGAAAACTTTGTCAACTTGTCTGATAAACCTTTCTTCTCTGTTTTGAGCGTGTTTAGTGCATGTACCCTTTTAACCTCCGGATCTCCGAGTGGTACGTTCATGTCAATCTCTGCAGCTGGTGGGATTTCCTTGTTCCACAGAAACTGTGGCCCTTGGAACCAGTCTGATGCAATGAGCTCACTTGCACTTGAACCTCTGGAGGCAATATCTGCCGGATTTTTGCTCAGAAGAAACATATCTCCACTGCTGGGGGGCGCTGTTGAGCCTTATCCTTTGAACTCTATTGGAGACAAATGTTGTGAAAACGACGTGCTTCGTTATTGATGTAGCCTAAAACGACCTTAGAGGCCGTCCAGAAATACTCGTCATCTGTGTCAGTCCAAGCTCATCCTTTAACATGGTGCTTGCAGTAATGGAGACAACAGCAGCTGTCAGTTCGAGTCTTGTATTGTTGTTACCTTAATAGGGAGCAACTCTGGTCTTTGCTGTAACTAAAGCACAATGCACTTTATCATCTTTGCTTATATGTCTTAAATATGAGCACTGACCATAAACCGCACAAGCTTGCGTCAGAAAAATGATGCAACTCTGTTTTTGCTATTTGGCCAAAGTCTTTAGGAACATAACAGCGTGGTATGTGATTTTTCTCTCCAAATTCTTTAAGTCAGCTTTCCAGTTAGCCCACACTGGCCTTAGTTCACTGGAAAGGGGATTCATCCCCAGCTTGTGCCTTGTTGGGCATGCCTCTTGAAGCACTCTTTTGCCTGTGGTATAAAGGGGGAAATGAATCCCAATGGGTCATAAAGAGATGCAACTATAGATAGGATGCCACGCCTTGTAGCAGGTTGGGTCTTGGGAAGAAAGCGAAACCTGAGTGTGTCTGAGTCTATGTGCCAATGAATGCCTATTGCTCTTTCAAGTTTAGAGTCATTAATGCCAGGTCACATGCTTGCTGTGGGGAGGCACGTTCTGATGGTGGAATGCTTTTCCAACACTGTTTTGTTGTTGTTACTCACAAACTTGTGTAGTCTGAGGCTGCCTGATGCACAGAGTGTCCTGAGCCTCCTGAGCTAGCTGAATAGCTTCCTCGATGCTTGCCGTGCCTGGTTACAAAATCGACCACAAAACAATACAAACAACAACAAACAAAAACAATTACAGCACATACAAACAACATACACAACACCGATCGTCCACATAGAAATCCTGATGAATGGAACGGAGATGAAAGGGAAGGCAGGGGAAACTGTGTCTCATTTTCTTTGGCAAGATGTTTTAATCCATAATGGCACACCCCTGGCGAGGATGTGGCGCCAAAAAGGTGAACCTTCATTCGAAATAAACTCCTGAGGCTCAGTGTCCCAGGTTGCCATCGGTCCACCATAAAAATCTTAAAATAGTCTCTATCTGCTTCATACACATGAAATTGGTGGAACAGTTTTTCAATGTCACACAACAGGGCAACTTGATGCCGTCTGAATCTGAAGTAAAACACCATTTAGACTGTTCAACAAACTCGGCCCTGACAGCAAGTGATCATTGAGACTGTTACACTTTGTATTTTGCTGAGGCGTCGAAACTACTCTGAGTGTGGTCGGCGGGTTTTTGGGGATGATATAACCCCGTGGTGGGGAATATACCACTTTTCTCCTTCCTTTGCTTCACTGTGCAAATTCCTCAGCAACACCTTCCCTGTGAACTTCACCCATAAAACTTTACATATTGCTCCACTGTACCTTTTGGTCTTTCAACAGCTTGGTTTTGAGGCTTTGAGTCGCACAGTGGCCATTTTCTTATTGTCTGGTAAGTGAGGTCTCTCCTGAAATGGGACAGTTGCATCATAATGTCCTTCATTGTTTTGGAAATAGCATCCTTCAAGGTATTCAGAAAGAGAATGTCATCCTAGCACTGATCCGTTATCCTTGTTAGATCCTAAAGTCAGACCGAGAACCTTGAGTGCATCACTGGGGGCATTAAAGAAGCTCTTGACGGTGACTCTGGACACACAGCAGACAGGTAAAAGATCACTGTGGATGAGGGGTCCTACAAGACTCCCAGCCCATGCTGTTCGGACTCAAGGGGTCGTTCTATCCTCCTAAGATTACTGCCTTGAGCTAATGCCTTGGAGCAAGTGTAAGCCAATTAAAGAAAAACCACACACATTCGACTGTGGAGAATCTCGTTCACTAGTACCTAAGATGATCCACCACTGTCCCTGCCGTTTCACAGGAAGGAATGTGGAGCGATAATGGTTACGTCTTTAGGGGAACAGGAGGGAGTTCAAATCACGGAGGAGTTGTAGCCCTCCTTTAAGACATAAGACAAGATCACTTGGCACAACACTGTTACCAGCATTGTAGTGAGCCTTAACCTTATTGGGGTGGACTTACCTGGAGATCATTAGACACATCTTGGTCAATGACACCGTGTCCTTTGGGTGTCAAGAGGTGCATAAACAGCCTTTCTTTACCTGGTTGTGCTCTGAAGAAACCCATACTGGTAGGATAATGGAAGTGCTTACACATTGGTCTTGGTTTTTCTACTTGAGTGACAGGGTAGTTGCAGCCTGTTATGTGTGGTCGAATTGGGTTTGTGGCTTATTTGCATTGTGAGTTGAAGTCGTCAGGTCAGGTAGGGTGTTTTTTCTTACACATTTCACTTCAAGTCTGTAACGACAGTCCCGTTGCAACTGGTCCGGGCTTGAGACAGCCGTAAAAATCCTTTTCTCTTTACATATTTCCTTCGTTCCACAAGTGATTGCCGTTGAACAGGGGCAGGTGTGAAGTTTTGTGTCCGTTGTCGTGACAGAGCAGTGCATGGTATTTGAAATGTTTGACCTTTGTTTTGGTGTTTCTGTCTCGGTTACCACACCTGTGGTGGAGAACACTGGAGGTGAGCCTTTTTTTTGTCCGTTTCTTGTAACTTTTACTGGTGGTTGTGGTGAAGTCGGTAGAGTGGAGCATCCTGAAATGAGTGAGTGGTTGCATAAGATCTCTGGCTTCAGAAGACATACGCAGCAAAAGTTCCCCCTTAAACTGAAACTTCCACTGTCTTTCCCCCCATGCTCTGTAGTGGCCTTGACGATTCCGACCTAGCTGCCTGCCCAGTTTGGTAACTTCGAACAAGCTTTTTGGTTCTCCTCACAAATCCTTGGAGAATTTTAAACCTTCTATGTGGGGGCTAGCTTCATGACATTTTTGAATGAAATCAGCAAATGCTCTAAACACTGTAGAGGCAGTCGTTTGTATCTTGGGAGCGTTGGGCCGTTTTTGCGAGCCTTTTCCGCTTAACGCCTTCTTCAACACATGGGATGTCCATAACCTTTGTTGAGGCGTATCCCAAGACAGCCTTGTATGGCGTCACTGTCGTTTCTCTGAGAAGAATCCATCGAGCCATTTGTCGAGCTAACCTCCTATTATTTCTTTCATAGTGCACTGTCTGGGTGAGATTTTCTTTTAATCAACGAGTGAAATAAATGAAGCTTTCCACCTCGATGAACTGTATTGTCACCTGTGAACGTGAGGGCCTCTGCATTGGCATTCTGTTCTAGCGACACTGTCCCTGTAAATGCTTTGGGCTAGTAGGGATGTTTGCTTTGAGGTGAGTCGGAGACAATGTTACTGTTATGACTTGAATGGGAGCAGAAATTGGGGGCCTTCTTGAGCTGCTCTGCTTACATCAACATAAGCACGGCCTCAATCCTTTATCTCCTGACATAAAGTTATCTCTATATCCTAGCTCATGCAGCCGTTAACTCAACGCCTTTCAGCTTTAGTCTCTCTAACTCACGTTGCTGAGATTCAGCTCAGTTCGCTGCCTTTACGCCTAAAAGTTGAATCGTGTCTTTTGGTTTTTCTCTTCTATAACAACACCTCTACGCGGCTTGCCGTGGCTCTAATTCCATGGGGCGGCAAGCCCTCTGCTCGCTTACGGTACTACTACTGACCTTGAAGAATTTGACTTACTGCAGATGAAGGGTTTACTTGAGTGATGACCGATAGAATGAAATGGAGTGAAGCTAGTCTGTTCAGAAGCTCCCGCGTGGGCGTGTCCCTTCACTTTGCCGCTGTCATAGTCATCTTATGCCTGAGAGTCTTTCGTTGTGTCGTGTATTTTAATTACTTTTGACATCATATTTGCCTATCAATGTTTTATATCATGTATGGTTACATATATTAAGTCACACACTCCAAATTATGCTCACAAATAGATAATGTATTTTGTCACCCTATATTGTCACTCAACCTGGAGCATTGCTGCTGGACAAGGTGGAAAAGGGGCTGAGGTCCTGCTCTGCCGCGGCTGGATTTTTCCATTAGTATGCTAGCCCCCACCTTTGTGAGGAGCTTCACCTTTTACACAGTGCAACTTTTACCCAGCTCCCAGGAGGGCGAGTAAGCCGGAGTGAGTCCTGGAGGAGGGGTGGAACAAGCACCTGGACTTCGGCGTGGGAAAGTCGGGTGTCTGCAGCTCCCGGACGATTGTATAGAACTGTTGCACTGAGGACATGCTACGATGTCCCCCTCCGCCTGAATAACAGCTGGAGGAGGTGGAGGATTGGCGTATATAAGGGCATGATAAATTTGGGGGGGCGCTCTGCTCTGCTCTGCCGCTCCTGTGTTTGCAGCGGAGTTTGCTGGCTCCTCACTCCCAGAGGCTCTCTGTTTTTTATACGCTGTTAACTCTGGACGTTTATTTCTTTGCTTTTTCTACCACCCGTGCAAACAGCACCAAGGCACGCACTCGCGGGAGCCGCTTTTGCTTTCTTGCATTTTTTAACTTTGCTATCTTGGATTTTTGTTTAACTTTTTGCTATCTCCGAAATTGTTTAAATTTGTCCTTCAATAAATCCTGGGGAACGAAACCTGCTCATCGCCAGTGGTTTCTGTGATGGTGGAGCTCTTTTCTCAAGGGCATTTGCTTCCTTGGTCTCCCTCCGCCTGGTAAAGAGCAACGGGGGAGAGAGCCGCAAAAAAAAAACCCGACATCTTGGCAGCCCCAGATGGGACTCGCCGAGATAAGAACAGCTGGGAGAGGGACCTAGGTTTGACGGCTCACGTCCGCCACGGAAGAACACCAAAGTGCGCAAAAAGAAGTTAAAGCAGTTTTCTGCATCATTGGTGTATTCCGTGTGACAGTTAGAATTCCCCGGCTCCTGGTTACACTTTCAAAATAAAACAGCTGTCTTGCTCTGGATAATAAGTTGTAAAATTTAAAGGGTTTGGTGGTCGGCTATTTTGAGCTAAATGGTCCTAAATCTGGATAAAAAGACTCGGATTGAGCAGTGTTGTGTTGTTGGGGTTTTTCTTTCTTTGCGGACTCTGGAGTGGAATGATTGTGTGTTGAGAGTGAGTCACAGCTGTAAATGGTGTGTGTTTTTGTCTGTTCGTCTTGTCGTATCTGTGTTGTGGTAGTTAATGGAATAGCGCTGAAGAGAAAAGGTGATGGTCCTCGCGGAGATTTACCGCTGAGAACTATCCAGTTCAACCCCTTATCTTGGAACGGATGGGCTCAGGCGGCGATCTGCCCTGGAGATATGCCCAGCCGTGTAAATCGAAGTAAGCTATTGGGGTCGCTGATTAATATTGTGAGACCTTTGCTGTAACAATGCACTGAAGATTACGCCTGGAGGGATTCACTGTATGAAGGAAGCTAGAAAAGTCGCACACTGTTACTACCAGCACTATCTTCAGAAGCCGACAGGCCCCCTCCGGTTCTGAAGAAGTGGGCTGCACGGGTGAGGTCGGACACTTCCCATTTCACTGATCTGATTAAGCTCTTTGTTATTTCAGATTTAGTCCCTGAGATTTTTTTTGTTTTACAATGCATGAAGATGTGCTGGAGGAAAATGACGGCGGACACCGGATAAGTGGTGACACTTGCCAAGCGTATATATTCAGAACGCCGTTCGCTATGGGGCGGCCCTAGGGGCCGTGCCCTCCCACTACGCTTGGGCCCGCCCTGGCCTGCCCACCCAAGCCAGATCAATAATCAAGCTATAATAGGGTGCCCCCACTGTGTGGATTTATAAAGCCCCCCTTAAAGACTGAATATGTCAGCGGACTGATATAGTAATTAGTTTTGTACATAGGCTGGTGCTTGGTAGTTTTTTTTTGTATTCTCTGCGGATTCTCTTTGAAAAATATAATTCAGTTTCATTGTTAATGCAGTAAATTGTGCTTCAAGAATAGAGCCTGCTGTGTGGAGAACTGTTGAGAAGGAGGAAGAGAAGCTGCTGCTGCAGCTGCAAAGGACGGGCTGCAGAGGCCTGTGTGTGTGTTCTAACCGCCTGGATGTGTGTGTGTGCGTGGGAGGCTCCTCCTGGGATGTGTGTGGTGTGTGGGTGAGCCTGGTATGTGTTGTGTGTAACAGGCGACAGGGAGTGGAAGAGAAGAGAGCTGTCGCTGGGCAATTCTCCTCTGCTCTAAAAGGAAAAAAGTGTGTATATGTGAATAAGGAATTTAGGAATTGGTTAATAGTTAACTTTGTAACCATATAGGTTAAAGACTGGATAATAGGGAGGAGCTCGAAATAAATAGTCCCTGTGAACAAAACAAGCTCTGACGGATCCAGTAAGTCATGCAAACAATGTTTAAAATTGAATGTTGGTCAAAAGAAAAGCGGAAAAGAGTAGATTAGAATGAGAAGTTAAAATAGGTCATGGAGAACAAGTGACAAATTGGAAAACTGGTAAATAAGGAGGAAATACTTGGGGAAACCTAGAAGATAGTGGGAAAGTAATAACATCTCTAACAGCCGTGAGTAAAATAACAGATAAATATGATGTAATGCAACAATAAAATAACGGGAATAATCTGAGTGGTAGATTAAATGACACAAACTAGATGTGTTCATGAAACTGGTGGTCAGTGGAGCAGAGGAGTGATTTATAAAGGTGGTCCTGCTGCGGCTGCAAGGCCCCGAGGCCTGCTGCAGGCATACATCTGCTTGTGGTGGTATGTTATAAAGCAGAGCTTGTCTGCTTTTCTATGCAAGTGGTGAATGAAAAGTTTGCATAAAAGGTGAGAACAAGTGGTAAAACTAGGAAAATTAGTCATTGAGTTTTTAAAGTTATTTGAAGAGTGCAAAAGTTAAAAGTAGATAACTGAGGGGCTAGAAGTTAAATTAGAGACCAAAAAGGGAAACGAATTTAAATAACATTGAGTAAAAGTACCTATTTTAAATGTGATAAACCTCTGATAGAATAACTGGATTGATTAGAACCCAAAATAATAACATTAACTAGAAAAAGAGTCAAATTAGAGCCTAAGTGGAGTGGTAAGAAAATCATAAACTTGGAAGAAGAAGGGAAGAAATGTTAAAATATTGGGGAAGAAGGAGTAAGAGAGATTAATAAATAGCTGAATAACAACAATAGTATGAGTAATAGTAATACAAATATAAAAATAAAAGATAGATTGGACACAAACTGAGCCTAGAATATAGATGAAGTGAAAATATAAATTATAGGTGTGAGGGAGGTAAAAGGATGGTGAGTACAGATAAGAGGATGAAATAACAGCTGAGCCTCTGAGGAAATAAAGAATTTCAGAAACAGATAAGCTGATTATTAGAAACACAGCTGTGTAATAGGTCTGAGAGACTGCAGGACACCCGCTGATCAGACCTGAAGCTTTGACACCATCACAAGAACCTTAATTTAAAATATAATGCAAGATGAAGTCAAAGGAGTTTCCTAGAAAAAGAAAAATCGTAAGTTGGTCATCGGAAATATTGTTTTGGATATTTGTGTGTGTGTTCTCAGAGGGCAGATGAGTCTTTCACCCTCAGCACATTCTTTGAATACCGGAGGGTTTGAAAAGGGGCAAATTGAGGTTGGCAATGACCTCTCTGCTGTATATCTGCTGGTTCCAACATGTTATAGAAGGAAATCTAGGAAGGTTTTAAAGCAAATTAGGAAAAAATAAATCATGTAATAAATAACAAATAAAAAATTATGATGGTGCTTGAGAGATTTACTTCTTTGAGTAAGAAATGATAGCCAGAAGAGACAGTTAGTTGTTTCTCGCACAGTGGCACTGTGTTCTTCTCAGAGAGCGAGTGTGGGAGCATACCCATTGGAGAACCCTCAAAAAAACAGGGTGTCAACAGCCCCATGCCACACGGTAATAAACGGTAAATCCACCCCAACCAGGATGTGTGGTAGCACATGACAATGATAGACTTTTCCATCTCTGGCTTTATCAACCATGGTATCGTTTTTACATGGCAATGGCTCTGTTGAACATAGTGAGAATGTGATCACTGATGAAATGGTTTTGGGGTTATGATAGAGGGGAAATAAGATTAAAGCAAATTTATGGTAAACAAAAATGATGTAGGAAGTGTAGGGGCAACGCACACACAAAAAAAAAACGGCAACTTCCTGAAGTGTCTTCCTCTGCCCCTTGGTGGCAGAAACAATGCCTCCCACTTTCATGCTTTACGTGCTTGAAGCTCATTTTTGAGACCACGTCCCTCTGAGCAACTGGCAGTGTTGGGGGAGGGGTGAACGTCACACACAGAGGTGGACCTTTAAACAAAAACCATGAATATAAAGATCAACATGGTACATGAGCAGAATCAATCTTTTCTCTTCTAACTAACATTGTGTCCAGAGATATTTAACGATGACGCTGAAGGTCTCCCACAGCAACCTCCTAAACAACGAACAACACAAACAGCTGGAGAGGGAAGAGGATGTCCTTCCTGCAAAGGGCAGAGCAGAGGGATACGGCACACTGAACTCACCTCTACTTCCTGAATGGAGGAGGGGAGCGCAATGTGTCGAATGTGCTACCACCGTGAAGGGGTGAAGTGTGTCACCCATGAGCCGGGAGGCTATGGACATGGTGAGACTGGCTGAATGGACTGTTCTCACATCACACAAAACCAAGTAAGTCGTAATTTTCCTTTGGAGAAAATCTGCAGAGCGCGCTGCACTTTGAGAATACATGTAAGGCTCTTGGGAGACATCCCAGTGAGCGGAGCCAGAGATATTCCAGACTACCTGCCTGGATGAATGTGAAAACTTTGTATATGCAACACAACTGTGTATGTAGTTTTTCAGGCTGCAAAGTATCCTGATGGCAAGAATCTTCAAGATAGGAGAAATCCTGCAGAGGAGGATAGTCCAACAAAATGGCGTCTTACATTCCAACGGAGGAGAGACTGAGAGCTGACCATCACAGGAAGGAGAAGGCTAAACAACTCGGATAACGGCACACGGAGGATCAGGCTGCAGTGCTGACTGTTAACACTGCTCAGAGTCGTGCAGCGTCTTCCTTCCCGCTCAGCCACCCCAGCCTTGCTCCTCCCTGCTGTCAGCGACGACCAGGTGACTAGCTGGAACGTGTAACACCGGAGAGGGGAAACTAGAAACAGTAAGAGGCAGAGTGACCTGGTGTGGGAGGAAGAGAGAACGTCAAACAGCCAAACCCTGCGGGGATTCACGCAACCTACGCAACAGAGGAACAAACGGCTTAGAGTCACTTCAAAACAGGTCACCGCCAGAGAGAGTGCCACTGACCGCGTGGGCTAGACCAACAGCCTGTTGGCCATAAGGAGGTCCCAGAGAGGCCAGAAGAGAAAGGAGCAACCTAACGTAGCCTTTAAGTTTTGTCCCAAGTAAGCTGACATTTCAAGAAGTCTTATGAGAACAAGACAGCGAGTTCGTTAGAGACAAATCAGGTGCGACCAGTGATGAACTGTAGCGCAAAATGTCAACTGAGGAAGCACCAGAGTGATGATGTGCCAAAAGACACAGAGACTGGCGGGGTTCAACTGAGGTGTTTTGGTTGGGCAGCCAATGACTGAGAGACTCCAGTTAATGAAACGATGGATAAATGTGGAGCTTATGGGGTAACGAAGCAAAGGAGAACGGAGGAGCTGAGGAGCCCACGATGCTCTACATTTACTGTTTTGGGATTGAAAAACTGGAAGTCCAAAGCCTATGGACTGGGGCTTTGATGAGCTGGATCAATAGGGGAACGTAAAAAGAAAAATGTTTCTTTTGTCGATCAGTTTCAGTTTGACTATGACGACTTCTACTTTGGCTCCACAGGGTTTGGATGCTGCACCTGATGGACGAAAAACTGGTAACAAGTGTCAAATGCCTGGGCGCACATTCTTCATTGCTGAGATGCTCTTGACATACTCTCTCCTCATGTACTGGTCACGGATGGTTTAAAAAGACAAAGCTTATTTTAGAGGGAAAGCTACAACTACACAATAAAGGCATGCACATTGCTAAGGACTGCATTAGTAGCTTACCTACCACCAGTTTGGATTGAAGTGTGAATGAATAGTTTATTAGATAAACATTTGTAGATCAAATTGCCAATTATCCATTGAACTAAGTAGGTTGTTGAAACGGCTGCATCGCAACTGAGGCGAAAACAACGCAGTATATTGGGCTACTAACGAAGAGCCCTGCATAAAAATTCCAATGTGTCTGGGACATTGGTCCAGCACGATGGCAAATAAAAATCTTGAATTCCTTGAATGAGGAAGGCTCAAATTTGTCCCAAACCTGATACAGTTGAGCTGAAACCTGAGGGTCAAATTACCTTATTAAGTAGGCCAAGGTTCATTAATCACAACATGCCATTGGAGCTATCAGGCTTAATAGGATTAGCTATTGAGGTGGAGGCTTTTAAGGCTCATCACTAAACCAAAATTCCAGACAGTTAAATATATGATGCAATTACGATTCCTGATACACCTGTGGTTCCACCCCCCTCCTCAACTGATCCATAGCCCTTTTTTTGCTTTCTAACAGTGCACAGATATTAAGTGTATTGTTGTTTTAGTTAACTTGTACATTATATGATACTACGGTGATATTGTGATTAACAGCCCTACATCTTCCATTCAAACCAAATTTTAGTGTAGGATTTGAATATCTGAATTTCTCAGTAATTGTCTCACGGCATGCAGCTGGGATTTGTTGTCGTCCTCTAAAAGAACAAAATTAGAAGAATTCTTGCATTCTGTTAACAAACCACTGAAATAGATAGAACAGTTTGGTGGACAGAGGACCAAATTGTTCTCTCTCAATTAGAAACTGTGATTAAAACCGACAACAACCGCAACGGGTGGTGAATGTGTGACATGTGTGGGAATGACAGGATGCACAGAACGGTGATTTGTGACTATTGTTAAAACTGCATCCTCTGCTGCTTCAAATAAACAGCAAGGACAAACTAACTCTGATCCCTATGCAGTGGGTCGGTGGGAGCTGAAGTAACATCTGAATGACTGAAAAGCAGGACACGCAACTGACCTGGCATTGGGTAATCAGATTACTTGAAACCTTTCCATTATATGTGCTAATAGCAGGGCTAGTAAGCTGCCCTTACGCAGGATCCCACAAAGGGGGGTAACAGCTCCTTTATTACAATATAAAACTGGATAACAGAAAGCTTGCTTCTCAACCTTCTATCAAACAAGGTTTTGATGGCAGCAGACTTTGTTTTTCAGAAACTAAATGTGAATTCAGGTCAATCCTGTAAACTTTGTGTGCATCATCAATTGTGTGTTTTGTTTTTTTTTTTGCCCGAGGTTTGTCATCCAATCAATAGAACTACGGGGTAGAGGTAGGGTACTGCCCCGAACTATTAAGATTAATAATGTTTAACCTGTTTCCAAAATGAACTCCTTCATGATTGTGCCACGACTGACAAATTCAGGCGCTGAGAAAAGTAGAGTGCATAATAATTTATTACGCTAATTTACAATGCCTTGTGGATGTTCTTCGTTAGGGATGATGGTGGCTGTAATGTGGGATGCACAGTGTTAACCTTAATGCTGAAGGTGTAAGTTTTCTACTCGAAGCTCAGAAGGTTGATCTGCTGAGTTCATCGCTGATCGCAGATCAAAAAAGATTTAACAACAAGCTTGTACACGGCACAGGTAGACTTTAATTTGTACATTGATTCAGCCTAGGTTAAGGAGGTTAGGGTCATGCGAACAATGCTAAGAGGTAGAAAATAAAGAAGAGGAATTTCTAGAATTGAAGGCAGCCTCTGGTAATGGAGAGGCCGGTGTGCAGTTAATTGATGCTTATTACAGCTTCACAGTGCATGGCCCATTTTTTAAAATCAAATGGCCAGAGATCTCAAAGGTGGATCTAGGGAATAGCCCGGTCCAGAGCTAACTTTGGTCTGTTCCGGAGGAGGCGAACTAAAGGGTGACACTTCACTGGGACATAAGTAATCTGAATACAAAAGGGGTCAGCATGAAGCGGAGACAGACAGTGGAGCCAGGTAGGAATTAGGCGAAAGCACTCATCAGCCTCAAGGGGAATAATTGTTGGAGGACATTAGAAAGTGAGGCCTGATGATTTCATGTCATTAGCAATAATAATAGTATTATACCGCCCCACATAGGAACATAGTGCAGAAAGTGAGGTCTTTCGTGTCTAAATATGATAATTATGCCTTGGGTGCATCAAGTCATTCAAAATTTATGTTATAGGAATATTAAGACATCTCAAATTGAGCTAAGTGCAAGTAGAGTTGATATAAAACATATGCTCTGTTGATCAGTCTCTAAACCAACCATAATAAATATTACTAGAATCAATCAGAAAAAAGAAAAAGCGGTGGTTAGCACAGTAAACCAAGGGTAACAAACTCATTAATCTGTATGCAGCCAAATATAATATTTTTCCACGTTTTTAAATATTGCGAAATTGGGCTCCTCTTATGTGAAAGGGTCAATCACATCCAGAGATCAGATGTCACCACGGTATAGGCTCTGTTGCCTCTGCTTTTCAAGCCTCAATGTTAGGAGACCAAGGAGCAACTTGGGTTTTGTAGACCGCAGCTTGAAAGGAATAATAAGGTGTCAAAGGTCAATTAAATAACAAGTAGAAGGAACACCTGATCACATCAACTATAAAAATTATAAAAGTGTGTCGACTCTCTCAAAGGTCATGCTGTGGGAAAAAGGTCTTCATTTTTAACTAATTGGAAAAAGCTCTTCTTAACAACAAAGCTAATATGTTGTGGTATTTGGAAGTTAATATAACATAGTGGCCTCCCTTTAACACAGACTGTGGGTTTGGTGAGTTTTAAACCCATCAAAAATCACCAAGGTTCCAACATAACAAGGTGATAAGAGAGGCTGAACGATAATAGCGCCCTCGTACAAACCAAAGGGCTTTTTCCAAATAAAATGGGATTGTGTGGTCATGGGGGGGGATAAGCTTCTTAAATTAATAGTTGGGGGGATTGGTCTCCAGCCATGATAGCATATCCCTAAGACAGTTTTCGAGTGTCTGCAATAAAGCAGAACAGCAGATTATAAAGGAATATAGTTGTAGTTCATCTGCCAAACATGAGAGGCAATGATGTGCCTGTCAAAAGTGGAAACCCAA
>JACBYM010000318.1:0-13026 GCA_013435755.1 Amphilophus citrinellus | reverse complement strand
GACTAGCAGAGGTCACTCTTCATTCTCTCTTTCTATTCCCACTGATCAGTTTAAACACTGATTGTGACATATGCCTTTGCTACTTTTAAGAGACGGAGATGGCTAGCAGCACTGACAGGATCAAAGATGATGATGTCATGGAATGTGAGAGATCTCAAAGACTGGAACTGTAAAGTGATTTGAGCCGAGTCGATGTGATTTCTGTATCTGCGTCACAGCCCCGGTTTTCAGCTTAAGCAAGGCATGGTGGCCAAGCGGCAAGGCGTTGGTCTTGTAAACCAAAGATCATGGGTTCAAATCCCATCCGTGCCTTCCGTGTGATCTTGGAATGCTTTGCATTTGCGAAGGGCAAGCACTAAAAGCTTAAGCCAGTATGCAAAAGTATTAAGCTTGGCATCTTTCTAATCATTTGTTAGCTGAGGCATGCATGCTTTTACTGAAATTGAGTTTTTTTAAAGGATGCTTTCAGAGTCAGTGTGCAAAAAAAGAAACAAACAACAACAACAAAACATAGACAGTTATGAAAGATGCAGAGGTGCTATAAAACTGCTTAAAATCTTATTTGCTCAATGACCAAGTTTGGCGTGGTGGCCAAGTGGTAAGGCGTTGGTCTCGTAAACCAAGATCATGGGTTTCAAACCCCATCCATGCCTTTAGTGTGAGTTTTGTGTTACTTCTGAAAGTTGCCGTTCGTCTTCTTGTGGTCTCTGACAATAGACTTATTTCTGTGCCTGTCTGCTACACCTCAGTGCAGCATTTGTTACTGTAGACCATAACAATTTACTACAGAGATTAGAGCTTGCCCTTGTTATAAAGGTACTACGCTGCAGTGCTTTGAATCAAGTCTATTCCAATTTGTTCATTAAATGGGAGGCCTCTTCACAATTAAGAGGAATGATGGGTTCCGTGCTGCGACCAAGTTACATAGTCCATGCCTCCCTTAGGCAGTATCATTAGAAAGTAAAGCATACACTTTCATTGCTCTGCTACCTGAAGCACGTGTTTTTACCGAAATACGTTTCTTTAAAGGATGCTTTCAGAGCAAGTGTACAAAAAGAAACAAAACAACAACAAAACATAGACTTTTATAAAGGATGCAGAGGTGCCTATAAAGCTGCTTAACATCTTGTTCTAATGGACATCAGTTTGACTGCTGTTTGCAACGAAGCAACCCCCCATTTTTTCAGTTTGAGCAAGGCATGGTGGCCAAGCGGCAAGGCGTTGGTCTAGTAAACCAAAGATCGTGGTTCAAGTCCCATCGTGCCTTAAGCGTGACCTTGGATGGTAGGTGCTTAAGTCACTGCTCAAAAGTGTTAAGCCTGCCTCCTTTCTAATCAATTGTTAGCGTCACTCCACCTTCCATGTGTCTGTTGTAGGACTGTCTTGGTGAGGCTCCTCTGCAACTCCACACGGTGATCTGAGGGTGGTGCTCCTCTTGTTTGCAACTGGAGGGTGTCCTCGAGCTATTGAGGCATCACACTCCTCAGCCTGTTGCGAGAGTATGGGGTGTCTGGCCCATTGTTGCGGTGACGCTGAAGGCATTGGGAAATTGACAGACTGGTTGGGGCGGGTCTGCTCTGATGCATTAGGTGTGGTATGTGACCAGAGATGTCTAGCAACATTAAGAACAGAACAGGACTCATTTCAAAGGAGGGCAATGGTCTTGTAAGCCAAATGTCTTGGGGTCAGTGACCATCCTTAAACATGCATTCTTTCTAATGACTAGCAGAGGTCACTCTTCATTCTCTCTTTCTATTCCCACTGATCAGTTTAAACACTGATTGTGACATATGCCTTTGCTACTTTTAAGAGACGGAGATGGCTAGCAGCACTGACAGGATCAAAGATGATGATGTCATGGAATGTGAGAGATCTCAAAGACTGGAACTGTAAAGTGATTTGAGCCGAGTCGATGTGATTTCTGTATCTGCGTCACAGCCCCGGTTCTTCAGCTTAAGCAAGGCATGGTGGCCAAGCGGCAAGGCGTTGGTCTTGTAAACCAAAGATCATGGGTTCAAATCCCATCCGTGCCTTCCGCGTGATCTTGGAATGCTTTACATTTGCGAAGGGCAAGCACTAAAAGCTTAAGCCAGTACGCAAAAGTATTAAGCTTGGCATCTTTCTAATCATTTGTTAGCTGAGGCATGCATGCTTTTACTGAAATTGAGTTTCTTTTAAAGGATGCTTTCAGAGTCAGTGTGCAAAAAAAGAAACAAACAACAACAACAAAACATAGACAGTTATAAAAGATGCAGAGGTGCTATAAAACTGCTTAAAATCTTATTTGCTCGATGACCAAGTTTGGCGTGGTGGCCAAGTGGTAAGGCGTTGGTCTCGTAAACCAAAGATCATGGGTTCAAACCCCATCCATGCCTTTAGTGTGAGTTTTGTGTTACTTCTGAAAGTTGCCGTTCGTCTTCTTGTGGTCTCTGACAATAGACTTATTTCTGTGCCTGTCCTGCTACACCTCAGTGCAGCATTTGTTACTGTAGACCATAACAATTTACTACAGAGATTAGAGCTTGCCCTTGTTATTAAAGGTACTACGCTGCAGTGCTTTGAATCAAGTCTATTCCAATTTGTTCATGTAAATGGGAGGCCTCTTCACAATTAAGAGGAATGATGGGTTCCGTGCTGCGACCAAGTTACATAGTCCATGCCTCCCTTAGGCAGTATCATTAGAAAGTAAAGCATACACTTTCATTGCCTCTGCTACCTGAAGCACGTGTTTTTACCGAAATTACGTTTCTTTTAAAGGATGCTTTCAGAGCAAGTGTACAAAAAAGAAACAAACAACAACAAAACATAGACTTTTATAAAGGATGCAGAGGTGCCTTAAAGCTGCTTAACATCTTGTTCTAATGGACATCAGTTTGACTGCTGTTTGCAACGAAGCAACCCCCCATTTTTTCAGTTTGAGCAAGGCATGGTGGCCAAGCGGCAAGGCGTTGGTCTAGTAAACCAAAGATCGTGGGTTCAAGTCCCATCCGTGCCTTCAGTGTGACCTTGGATGGTAGGTGCTTAAGTCACTGCTCAAAAGTGTTAAGCCTGCCTCCTTTCTAATCAATTGTTAGCGTCACTCCACCTTCCATGTGTCTGTTGTAGGACTGTCTTGGTTGCGGCTCCTCTGCAACTCCACACGGTGATCTGGGGGTGGTGCTCCTCTTGCTTGCGACTCAAGACCGGAGGGTGTCCTCGAGCTATTGAGGCATCACACTCCTCAGCCTGTTGCGAGAGTATGGGGTGTCTGGCCCATTGTTGCGGTGACGGCTGAAGGCATTGGGAAATTGACAGACTGGTTGGGGCTGGGTCTGCTCTGATGCATTAGGTGTGTATGTGACAGAGATGTCTAGCAACATTAAGAACAGAACAGGACTCATTTCAAAGGAGGGCAATGGTCTTGTAAGCCAAATGTCTTGGGGTCAGTGACCATCCTTAAACATGCATTCTTTCTAATGACTAGCAGAGGTCACTCTTCATTCTCTCTTTCTATTCCCACTGATCAGTTTAAACACTGATTGTGACATATGCCTTTGCTACTTTTAAGAGACGGAGATGGCTAGCAGCACTGACAGGATCAAAGATGATGATGTCATGGAATGTGAGAGATCTCAAAGACTGGAACTGTAAAGTGATTTGAGCCGAGTCGATGTGATTTCTGTATCTGCGTCACAGCCCCGGTTTTTCAGCTTAAGCAAGGCATGGTGGCCAAGCGGCAAGGCATTGGTCTTGTAAACCAAAGATCATGGGTTCAAATCCCATCCGTGCCTTCCGTGTGATCTTGGAATGCTTTGCATTTGCGAAGGGCAAGCACTAAAAGCTTAAGCCAGTACTCAAAAGTATTAAGCTTGGCATCTTTCTAATCATTTGTTAGCTGAGGCATGCATGCTTTTACTGAAATTGAGTTTCTTTTAAAGGATGCTTTCAGAGTCAGTGTGCAAATAAAGAAACAAACAACAACAAAACATAGACGGTTATAAAAGATGCAGAGGTGCTATAAAACTGCTTAAAATCTTATTTGTTGGCTGTCCAAGTTTGGCGTGGTGACCAAGTGGTAAGGCGTTGGTCTTGTAAACCAAAGATCATGGGTTCAAACCCCATCCATGCCTTTAGTGTGAGTTTTGTGTTACTTCTGAAAGTTGCCTTTCGTCTTCTTGTGGTCTCTGACAATAGACTTATTCTGTGCCTGTCCTGCTACACCTCAGTGCAGCATTTGTTACTGTAGACCATAACAATTTACTACAGAGATTAGAGCTTGCCCTTGTTATTAAAGGTACTACGCTGCAGTGCTTTGAATCAAGTCTATTCCAATTTGTTCATGTAAATGGGAGGCCTCTTCACAATTAAGAGGAATGATGGGTTCCGTGCTGCGACCAAGTTACATAGTCCATGCCTCCCTTAGGCAGGTATCATTAGAAAGTAAAGCATACACTTCATTGCCTCTGCTACCTGAAGCACATGTGTTTTTACCGAAATTACGTTTCTTTTAAAGGATGCTTTCAGAGCAAGTGTACAAAAAAGAAACAAACAACAACAAAACATAGACTTTATAAAGGATGCAGAGGTGCCTTAAAGCTGCTTAACATCTTGTTCTAATGGACATCAGTTTGACTGCTGTTTGCAACGAAGCAACCCCCATTTTTTCAGTTTGAGCAAGGCATGGTGGCCAAGCGGCAAGGCGTTGGTCTAGTAAACCAAAGATCGTGGGTTCAAGTCCCATCCGTGCCTTCAGTGTGACCTTGGATGGTAGGTGCTTAAGTCACTGCTCAAAAGTGTTAAGCCTGCCTCCTTTCTAATCAATTGTTAGCGTCACTCCACCTTCCATGTGTCTGTTGTAGGACTGTCTTGGTTGCGGCTCCTCTGCAACTCCACACGGTGATCTGGGGGTGGTGCTCCTCTTGCTTGCGACTCAAGACCGGAGGGTGTCCTCGAGCTATTGAGGCATCACACTCCTCAGCCTGTTGCGAGAGTATGGGGTGTCTGGCCCATTGTTGCGGTGACGGCTGAAGGCATTGGGAAATTGACAGACTGGTTGGGGCTGGGTCTGCTCTGATGCATTAGGTGTGTATGTGACCAGAGATGTCTAGCAACATTAAGAACAGAACAGGACTCATTTCAAAGGAGGGCAATGGTCTTGTAAGCCAAATGTCTTGGGTCAGTGACCATCCTTAAACATGCATTCTTTCTAATGACTAGCAGAGGTCACTCTTCATTCTCTCTTTCTATTCCCACTGATCAGTTTAAACACTGATTGTGACATATGCCTTTGCTACTTTTAAGAGACGGAGATGGCTAGCAGCACTGACAGGATCAAAGATGATGATGTCATGGAATGTGAGAGATCTCAAAGACTGGAACTGTAAAGTGATTTGAGCCGAGTCGATGTGATTTCTGTATCTGCGTCACAGCCCCGGTTTTTCAGCTTAAGCAAGGCATGGTGGCCAAGCGGCAAGGCGTTGGTCTTGTAAACCAAAGATCATGGGTTCAAATCCCATCCGTGCCTTCCGTGTGATCTTGGAATGCTTTGCATTTGCGAAGGGCAAGCACTAAAAGCTTAAGCCAGTACTCAAAAGTATTAAGCTTGGCATCTTTCTAATCATTTGTTAGCTGAGGCATGCATGCTTTTACTGAAATTGAGTTTCTTTTAAAGGATGCTTTCAGAGTCAGTGTGCAAAAAAAGAAACAAACAACAACAACAAAACATAGACGGTTATAAAAGATGCAGAGGTGCTATAAAACTGCTTAAAATCTTATTTGTTGGCTGTCCAAGTTTGGCGTGGTGGCCAAGTGGTAAGGCGTTGGTCTCGTAAACCAAAGATCATGGGTTCAAACCCCATCCATGCCTTTAGTGTGAGTTTTGTGTTACTTCTGAAAGTTGCCTTTCGTCTTCTTGTGGTCTCTGACAATAGACTTATTTCTGTGCCTGTCCTGCTACACCTCAGTGCAGCATTTGTTACTGTAGACCATAACAATTTACTACAGAGATTAGAGCTTGCCCTTGTTATTAAAGGTACTACGCTGCAGTGCTTTGAATCAAGTCTATTCCAATTTGTTCATGTAAATGGGAGGCCTCTTCACAATTAAGAGGAATGATGGGTTCCGTGCTGCGACCAAGTTACATAGTCCATGCCTCCCTTAGGCAGTATCATTAGAAAGTAAAGCATACACTTTCATTGCCTCTGCTACCTGAAGCACATGTGTTTTACCGAAATTACGTTTCTTTTAAAGGATGCTTTCAGAGCAAGTGTACAAAAAAGAAACAAACAACAACAAACATAGACTTTTATAAAGGATGCAGAGGTGCCTTAAGCTGCTTAACATCTTGTTCTAATGGACATCAGTTTGACTGCTGTTTGCAACGAAGCAACCCCCATTTTTTCAGTTTGAGCAAGGCATGGTGGCCAAGCGGCAAGGCGTTGGTCTAGTAAACCAAAGATCGTGGGTTCAAGTCCCATCCGTGCCTTAAGTGTGACCTTGGATGGTATGTGCTTAAGTCACTGCTCAAAAGTGTTAAGCCTGCCTCCTTTCTAATCAATTGTTAGCGTCACTCCACCTTCCATGTGTCTGTTGTAGGACTGTCTTGGTTGCGGCTCCTCTGCAACTCCACACGGTGATCTGGGGGTGGTGCTCCTCTTGCTTGCGACTCAAGACCGGAGGGTGTCCTCGAGCTATTGAGGCATCACACTCCTCAGCCTGTTGCGAGAGTATGGGGTGTCTGGCCCATTGTTGCGGTGACGGCTGAAGGCATTGGGAAATTGACAGACTGGTTGGGGCTGGGTCTGCTCTGATGCATTAGGTGTGTATGTGACCAGAGATGTCTAGCAACATTAAGAACAGAACAGGACTCATTTCAAAGGAGGGCAATGGTCTTGTAAGCCAAATGTCTTGGGGTCAGTGACCATCCTTAAACATGCATTCTTTCTAATGACTAGCAGAGGTCACTCTTCATTCTCTCTTTCTATTCCCACTGATCAGTTTAAACACTGATTGTGACATATGCCTTTGCTACTTTAAGAGACGGAGATGGCTAGCAGCACTGACAGGATCAAAGATGATGATGTCATGGAATGTGAGAGATCTCAAAGACTGAACTGTAAAGTGATTTGAGCCGAGTCGATGTGATTTCTGTATCTGCGTCACAGCCCCGGTTTTTCAGCTTAAGCAAGGCATGGTGGCCAAGCGGCAAGGCGTTGGTCTGTAAACCAAAGATTATGGGTTCAAATCCCATCTGTGCCTTCGCGTGATTTGGAATGCTTTGCAGTTTGCGAAGGGCAAGCACTAAAAGCTTAAGCCAGTAATGCAAAAGTATTAAGCTTGGCATCTTTCTAATCATTTGTTAGCTGAGGCATGCATGCTTTACTGAAATTGAGTTTCTTTAAAGGATGCTTTCAGAGTCAGTGTGCAAAAAAAGAAACAAACAACAACAACAAACATAGACGTTATAAAGATGCAGAGGTGCTATAAAACTGCTTAAATCTTATTTGCTCGCTGACCAACGTTTGGCGTGGTGGCCAAGTGGTAAGGCGTTGGTCTCGTAAACCAAAGATCATGGGTTTAAACCCCATCCATGCCTTTAGTGTGAGTTTTGTGTTACTTCTGAAAGTTGCCGTTCGTCTTCTTGTGGTCTCTGACAATAGACTTATTTCTGTGCCTGTCCTGCTACACCTCAGTGCAGCATTTGTTACTGTAGACCATAACAATTTACTACAGAGATTAGAGCTTGCCCTTGTTATTAAAGGTACTACGCTGCAGTGCTTTGAATCAAGTCTATTCCAATTTGTTCATGTAAATGGGAGGCCTCTTCACAATTAAGAGGAATGATGGGTTCCGTGCTGCGACAAGTTACATAGTCCATGCCTCCCTTAGGCAGTATCATTAGAAAGTAAAGCATACACTTTCATTGCCTCTGCTACCTGAAGCACATGTGTTTTTACCGAAATTACGTTTCTTTTAAAGGATGCTTTCAGAGCAACGTGTACAAAAACGAAACAAACAACAACAAAACATAGACGTCTATAAAGGATGCAGAGGTGCCTTACAGCTGCTTAAATCTTATTCTAATGGCCATCAGAGTTTGACTGCTGTTTGCAATGAAACAACCCCTATTTTTTCACTTTGAGCAAGGCATGGTGGCCAAGCGGCAAGGCGTTGGTCTAGTAACCAAAGATCGTGGGTTTCAAGTCCCATCCGTGCCTTCAGCATGACCTGATGGTAGGTGCTTAAGTCAATGCTCAAAAGTGTTAAGCCTGTCTCCTTTCCTAATCAATTGTTAGCGTCACTCACCTTCCATGTGTCTGTTGTAGGACTGTCTTGGTTGAGGCTCCTCTGCAACTCCACACGGTGATCTGAGGGTGGTGCTCCTCTTGTTTGCAACTGGAGGTGTCCCTCGAGCTATTGAGGCATCACACTCCTCAGCCTGTTGCGAGAGTATGGGGTGTCTGGCCCATTGTTGCGGTGACGGCTGAAGGCATTGGGAAATTATCAGACTGGTTGGGGCTGGTCCTGCTCTGATGCATTAGGTGTGTATGTGACCAGAGATGTTCTAGGCAACATTAAGAACAGAACAGGACTCATTTCAAAGGAGGGCAATGGTCTTGTAAGCCAAATGTCTTGGGGTCAGTGACCATCCTTAAACATGCATTCTTTCTAATGACTAGCAGAGGTCACTCTTCATTCTCTCTCTTTTCTATTCCCACTGATTCAGTTTTAAACACTGATTGTGACATTATGCCTTTGCTACTTTTAAGAGACGGAGATGGCTAGCAGCACTGACAGGATCCAGATGATGATGTCATGGAATGTGAGAGATCTCAAAGACTGGAACTGTAAAGTGATTTGAGCCGAGTCGATGTGTGATCTGTATCTGCGTCACAGCCACGGTTTTTTACGCTTAGCAAGGCATGGTGGCCAAACGGGCAAGGCATTGGTCTTGTAAACCAAAGATCATGGGTTCAAATCCCATCCGTGCCTTCCGCGTGATCTTGGAATGCTTTGACATTTGCGAAGAGGGCAAGCACTAAAAGCTTAAGCCAGTTACGCAAAAGTATTAAGCTTGGCAATCTTTCTAATCATTTTGTTAGCTGAGGCATGCATGCTTTTACTGAAATTGAGTTTCTTTAAAGGAGCTTTCAGAGTCAGGTGCAATAAAGAAACAAACAACACAAAACATAGACGGTTATGAAAAAAGATGCAGAGGTGCAGAAAACGAAATTAAAACTTATTTGTTGGCTGTCCAGTTTGGCGTGGTGACCAAGTGGAAGGCGTTGGGCTTGTAAACCAAGATCAGGGTTCAAACCCAATCCAGCCTTAGTGGAGTGTTTGTTATTCTGAAAGTGCCTTTCGTCTTTTGTGGTCTCTGACAATAGACTTATTTATGTGCTGTCCTGCCAACCCTCAGTGCAGCATTGTGACTGTAGACCATAACAATTTACTACAGAGATTAGCTTGCCCCTTGTTATTAAGGTACTACGTGAAGTGCTTTGATCAAGTCGATTCCAATTTGTTCATGTAAATGGGAGGCCTCTTCACAAAAAGAGGAATGATGGGGTTCCGTGCGGCCACCCAAGCTTACATAGTCCATGCCTCCCTTAGGCGGTAGCATTAGAAAGTAAAAGAATACACTTTCATTGCCTCGCTACCTGAAGCACATGTGTTTTTAACCGAAATTACTTTCTTTTAAAGGATGCTTTAGGCAAGTGTACAAAAAAGAAAAAACACAACAAACATAGACTGTTTATAAAGAATGCAAGGTGCCTTAAAGCTGCTTAAAATCTTGTCTAATGGACTCAGTTTGCTGCGGTTTGCAACAAGCAACCCCCCATTTTTTCAGTTTGACCAAGGATGGTGGCAAGCAGCAAGGCGTTGGTCTAGTAAACAAAAGATCGTGGGTTCAAGTCCCATCCGTGCCTTTCAGTGTGACCTTGGAGGTACGTGCTTAGTCACTGATCAAAAGGTTAAAGCCTCCTCCTTTAATCATTGTAGGTCACTCCACCTTCATGTGTCTGTTGTAGGACTGTTGGTTGCGGCCTAATCTGCAACTACCGTGATCTGGGGGTGGTCTCTCTCAGGCTTGCGACTCAAGACCGGAGGGTGTCCTCTAGCTATTGAGCTCCACTCAAGCCTGTGCGAGTATGGGGGTGTCTGGCCCATTTGGTGTTTTTTTTTTTTTTTTTTGCGGTGACGAGCTGGAAGCATTGGGGAATTGACAGACGGTTTGGGGCTGGGTCGGCTCGGATGTGCATTAGGTGTGTAGTGAACCAGAGATTTCTAGCAACATTAAGAACAGAACAGACTCATTTCAAAGGAGGGCAATGGTCTTGTAAGCCCAAATGTCTTGGGGTCCTGACCAGCCTTAACATGCAGTCTTTCTAATGACTAGCAAGGTCACTCTTCTTTCTCTCTTTCTATTCCCACGGAGCAGTTTAAACACTGAGTGTACATATGCCTTTTGCTACTTTTAAGAGACGGAGATGGCTAGCACACTGACAGGATCAAAGATGATAGGTTCATGGAATGTGAGAGAATCTCAAAACGGAACGTAAAAGTGATTGGAGCCGGGCGATGTGATTTCTGTATCGCGTCACAGCCCCGGTTTTTCAGCTTAAGCAAGGCCGGTGGCCAAGCGGCAGGCGTTGGTCTTGTAAAACCAAAGATCATGGGGTTCAAATCCCACCGTGGCCTTCCGTGTGATCTGAATGCGTTGCATTTGCGAGGGCAAGCACTAAAGCTTAAGGCCAGTATGCAAAAGTAGTAAGCGTGGGCACCTTTCTAATCATTTTGTTAGCTGAGGCATGCATGGCTTTTACTGAAATTGAGTTTCTTTTAAAAGGGATGCTTGTCAGAGTCAGTGTGCAAAAATAAGAAACAAACAACAACACAAAAACCAATAGACAGTATGAAAAGATGGCAGAGGGGCTATAAAACTGCTTAAAATCTTATTTGCTCGATGACCAAATCGATGACCAACTGTGGCGTGGTGGCCAAGTGCTAAGGCGTTGGTCTCGTAAACCAAGATCAGGGGTCAAACCCATCATGCCTTTAGTGTGGAGTTTTTGTGTTACTTCTGAAAGTCCCGTTCGCTTCTTGGGTCTCTGACATAGAACTTATTTTCTGTTGCCTGTCCTGCTACACATCAGTGCAGCATTGTTACTGTAGACCATAACAAAGTTACTACAGAGATGAGGAGATTGCCCTTGTTATTAAAGGGTACTACGCTGCAGTGCTTTGAATCAAGTCTATTCCAATTTGGTTCATGTAAATGGGAGGCCTCTTCAACAATTAAGAGGAATGATGGGTTCCGTGCTGCGCCAATTACATAGTCCCATGCCTCCCTTAGCAGTATCATTAGAAAGTAAAGCATACACTTCATTTGCCCTCTGCTACCTGAAGCACAATGTGTTTTACCGAATACGTTTCTTGTAAAGGATGCGTTCAGAGCAAGTGTCAAAAAAGAAACAACAACAACAAAACATAGACGTGTAATAAAGGATGCAGAGGTGCTATAAAACTGCTTAAAATCGTATTCTAATGGCCATCAGAGGTTGACTGCTGTGTCAATGAAACACCCCCTATTTTCACTTTGAGCAAGGCATGGTGGCCAAGCGGCAAGGCGTTGGTCTAGTAAACGCAAAGATCTGGGTTTCAAGTCCCATCCTTGCCTTCAGCAGGACCCGTGGGATGGTGTAGGTGCTTAAGTCACTGCTCAAAAGGGGTTAAGCCTGTCTCCTTCTATCAATTGTTAGCGTCACTCCACCTTCCATGTGTCTGTTGTAGGACTGTCTTGGTTAGGAGGCTCCTCTGCAACTCACCGGTGATCCGAGGGTGGGGCTCCTCGTGTTTCACTGGAGGGTTCCTCGAGCTATTGAGGCAATAACACTCCTAGCCTGTTGCGAGAGTAATGGGGTGTCCTGGCCCATTGTTGCGGTGACGGCTGAAGGCATTGGGAAATTATCAGACTGGTTGGGGCTGGGTCTGCGCTGATGCATTAGGTGTGGAGTGACCAGAGATTGTCTAGCACGTTTTAAGAGACGGAATGGCTTAGCAGCACTGACAGGATCAAAGATGATGAGGTCATGAATGGAGAGAATCTCAAAGACTGGAACTGTAAGTGATTTGGAGCCGAGTCCATGTGATTTCTGTATCTGCGTCAAAGCACCCGGTTTTTTGCTTAAGCAAGGCATGGTGGCAAGACGGCAAGGCATTGGGTCTTGTAAACCAAAGATCATGGGTTCAAATCCCATCCGTGCCTTCTGTGTGATCTTGGATGCTTTGCATTTGCGAAGGGCAAAGCACAAAAGCTTAAGCCAGTACGCAAAAGTATAAGCTTGGCATCGTTCTAATCAGTTGTTAGCTGAGCATGCATCTTTTTTACTGAAATCGAGTTTCTTTTAAAGGATGCTTTCAGAGTCAGTGTGCAAAAAGAAACAAACAAAACAAAACATAGACGGTTATAAAAGATGCAGAGGTGCTAGAAAACTGCTTTAAAATCTTATGCTAAATGGACATCACAGAGTTTGAACTGCTGTTTGCAAATGAAACACCCCCTATTTTTTCACTTTGAGCAAGGCGGGCCAAGCGGCAAGGGCGTTGGTCAGTAAACCAAAGATCGTGGTTCAAGTCCCATCCGTGCCTTCAGCGTGACCTTGGATGGTAGTGCTTATCCACTGCTCAAAAGTTGGTTAAGCCCCTGTCTCCTTTCTAATCAATTGTTAGCGTCACTCCACCTTCCATGGTCTGTTGTAGGAACGGGGCTTGGTTAGGCTCCTCTGCACTCCATCAAGGTGATCTGGGGTGGTGGCTCCTCGTGTTTGCAACTTGGAGGGTGTCCTCCAGATATTGAGGGCATCACACTCCTCAGCCTGTTGCGAGAGTATGGGTGTCTGGCCCATGGTTGGCGGTGACGGCTGAGGCATTGGGAAATTGACAGACTGGTGGGGCTGGTCTGCTCTATGCATTAGGTGTGTATTTGACCAAGATGTCGAGCAACATTAAGAACAGAACAGGACCTTTCAAAGTAGGGAAAGGGTC
>JACBYM010000317.1:0-11437 GCA_013435755.1 Amphilophus citrinellus | reverse complement strand
GGAAGTGACAACAGGTGGGATCACTGCTGAGGAGAACAGCTGAACACAATACACAGACAAGACGAGGGGAAGCAAAACTAAACACAAGCACACAGGACAATAGACTGTCAAAAAAAACAAACAACAACAAAAAAAAAAAAACAGGAAGTGACTAACCACGATGCATACTTAAACTTAACACAGAGGGAACCTAAACGTGACCAAAACAGAACCTAAATACAACACACAGGGAAACACCAGGACATCAGACTAAACACAAGACATGAGACAAGGGAGTAAAACATGAGAACAAAATATACATAGGCACAATGACAGAACAGGAGGACATGGAAAGCAAAACACAACACAGACGTGACACCAGATGGATAACAAACACCTGAACACAGACCATGAGAAAGACAACATGAGGGAAACAGGAACCAATCACAAATGACTAAACAGAAAACCATGATAACCTAAAATCCTAATTCATAACTCAGAAACATAACACAGGGCGCACTGGGCCAACCGCCCGGGATCATGACAGATAGTATGAGGGTCTGTAGTTTTGCCCTTTGAGGCCCCTATTTGAGTTTTCTGTGTGCAAGACACTTGCCTGTCTCGCTGTCCCCCATCACCTTCACATACTTCTCTGCCAGTCCTGACTTCCTCATGCAGTAATACAATTCCCCTCTTGGCTCCCTATCACATGCTTTCTCTAAATCCACAAAGACACAGTAACTCCTTCCGACCTTCTCTATATTTCTTTATCAACACTCTAAAAGCAAGCATCACATCTGCAGTGTTCTTTCTCAGCATGAAGCCATACTACTGCTCACAGACATCACCTATCTTCTCAACATAGCTTCAACAACTCGTTCTTCCTGACACAATCCTCCCCATTTTTCCGGGGTTTGGACTGACACTAGGATCACACTGGCTGGTGGTCCCTCGTGGCTGAGTTCAGGCTTTGAAACACAGCAAATATTCATACTTTGAATAGTCAAAACCAGTGAGATAATCGTTTTCCCTAAAAAAACAAACATACAAAAAAACAAAACAATTAATAGGCTGATTTATTGATGAGTTTATGTGGAATATTCCTTTAAATGTTTTTTTCCCTGTGTTTGTGTTTGTCTGTTGGATTTTAAATCAACCACTACCTGCTGAGCTTCTTCAACCAGTTTTACCAGTACAGCTGTGATACTGGGTGGGGTTTTAACTTTGAATGCTTTTGTTTTCCTATCGTGAGCCTCAGTGTGAATGTGAGAGAGAGGGGATGTAAATAAGATGATTTACTGGACAGTTTTTTTTTTTTTTTTAATTTTCCGCTACTATTTTTAATGAATTCAATAACCTTGGACTGCTTTTAAAACCTTTCCCCCACCCCTGCATTCCGTGCAATGCTAGGTATTTAATAAAGTCAGTATTACATATTGTAAGTTTCAGACATTAATCTGAGAAACTTCCAATCTTTCTGAATCCCATTAATTAACTGCATTTTACAAAAATTTCAATATTGTATATATCAGATCTGAGAGAAGAAGAAAAACAAACAACATGAAAGTAATTTGTGGTGTTGTAGAGCTGTATGACTGCATGGATCAGGTGACCCTGAACCATCCCTTAGTTATTCTGCTATAAGCCTAGGCTTCTGGGGGATTCCCCCAATGCACTGTTTCTTTTTATCCACCTTTTTTACTCTATTTATACAACACTCTGTTTAATCATTAGTTATTAATAATTTCTGTCTCCCTCCCCTTAGCCCCAACCTGTCACAGCAGATGACTGCCCCTCCCTGAGCCTGGTTCTGCTGGAGGTTTCTTCCTGTTAAAAGGGAGTTTTTCCTTCCCTCTGTCACCAAGTGCTGCTCATAGGGGGTCGTTCTGATTGTTGGGTTTTCTCTGTATTATTGTAGGGTCTTTACCCACAATACAAAGCGCCTTGAGGTGACTGCTGCAATTTGGTGCTATACAAATAAAATTGAATTGAATTGAATTGAATTTTTCGGCTTACAAAATACAGCTGTTAGTCAGAGTGTGTCAGACTTTCAAGTACCTGCAGCCTCACATAGCCTGCATTAAAAAAAGGAAAGAAACCCCCCCCCCCCCCCCCCCCCCCCCACATTTACTCATGTAGCACAGTAACAATATCTTCATTAATGGGCTCGGGATTTAATGGTAAATAATATTTGATGTTCTTCTACATATTGCATGGATCAGCTGTTCTGCACAGATCTCAGGTTAATATGGTGCCATAGTTTGGAATAATGGAGCTCTCCTCTAAAATCTTGAGCCACACCAGAGTCGCAGTCCTCAGGATCTCACACAGAATTTCAAAACAGAACGGTCCACATTTATCCATGTGATGGGCTGATTTTAATGGTTACATTAACAAACAGATGAACAGGTGTTTCTAATAAAGTAGCTAGTAACTGCATGTCTAATATTGCTCACACAAGCAATAACATTCTCCTCTATATACACAGGTGTGAACAACTGACCCTGCCAAGAAGTAATCCATTAGCTTTGCTTGACACTCCCGTGCAGGATGTGTGTGATCTGACTAGAAGTTACCTGCTGTAAGGGTGTAAACCATGTGCGTGTGTGTGTGCGTGTGTCACATTCAGCAGTATCCTCATTTCACACAGCTCAGTCATCCATGCCGGAAGCTGCGCTGCTGGGACTCTATCGGTTCACTTGATCTGGACTTCCCTCCAGTCATGATTCGGGTTTCTGCAGCAGTGTTTGTGCTGCTGCTCTTTGTGGTGAGTCCTCACTGAGTTTCTCTTTGAGCTGCTGCAGACTGACGTGTGTTAATGTCAATGCTGTTGTTTAGTCTCTGGAGCTTTTATTAATGTCTTCAGTCCTCGACACGAAGAGCTGAGGCAGGTCGGGACTGTGAGGCTTCTTAAAAAACAAAACAAAACAAAACATCAGAAAGAGAGTTCTACAGATCAGCTGCAGCTTCATATTTAGAAGTGTTTCCTCTGAGACTGAACAAAGAAGGCAAATAAACATGTAATTACTCCATTCTGATGACATGTAGACTTTACTGAGGCCACACCTCATGAGAGTTGTTATTAAATCCTTTCCTGTTAAAAAAAAAAAAAGCAAACAGTATCCTAGCTTGCACACAGGTGTAAGTTAATTAAGTTAGCTACTTTTAACTCACTGTCGGTTTTTGCCTTTATTATTTATTAACATGTAGTATCCAAATGTAGGTAGAAATTTCCCTAGAAACAATGCAAACTTTTTTTTTGCAGGATAAACAAATGAGACAAAAAGAGAAATGCAAAACTAAAAAAAGAATAAATGAATAATTTTATGATTTTAAATGACACAAAAGAAAGTTTGGATTCACGTTTAGCAGCGTATGTGATATGTGAGGGAATGACCGTCCAAGTCTGGTTTCACAAAGAGGAAGATAATCAGCCTGTCAAGGTTTATAATTAATTTCAGTGAAAAAAAAAAAATGGAAAAGCGGCTAAAAGATGATGTAACTGCAAGAGACAATGATATGAAATGTTTTCGGGTCATTAAGTATCAGTTCATCAAATGCCTGTCAGCCGACCATGTAAGTTTGCCTTAAAAAAAAATTCGAGGGGGAAGATACATTTCTTAATAAGATTTATATAAAATTTCATTGACCTGCTGTCAATCTTCTAATGACAGTTTCAGCTGCTTTGGTGTTAAATTGCTAAAACCAGTGAAAACCAGCTTGAGCGTTTCTTTTCAGAGATAAATAAAATAGATCAGGGTCTGTTTGAAATAATAATTCAGGCCAGAAATTTTCACTCCATCCCAGTCCACAGTGTGTTTTTAGGCCTATATCAGGTTTTAATTTAAATATAATAAATGGAAAGGTGAATGATGATGGTTGTCTACCATAGAACTAAAAAATATATACTGCATAGTGCTGTCAGTCAGCTGGGTGTTTTTGGTTCTTCATGTGAAATGAATTAAAGTAAATGAGCAGAGGTGGAGCGAGAGTCTCTGACCACAACTGTACAAAGATGTGTGAAAAGAACAATTATCTGTTATCAACAGGATATTTTCTTTTCAAATATCACAGTTGTCTTCAGTAGTAGTAAGAAAACAGTGACACCCCTAAAACTGAACAACATTCAGTGTGTTCTCAAAGTCTGCTGAGGCTGGAGGTGCACCCTCAAACTGCACCAGCAATGCACCAATCAGAGAACATGGAAGTGTCTTTAAAACAGAATGAGATGTAGAGAGAGCTCAGACTTTAAAGGCTTCAAGCATCAAGCAAAAACAATTAAAGCTACAGCAACACAAATACACAAAGTTTGCATGCCAACATTTAGCTGCGTCTCTTTTTAATTTTCTCTGTGACCGTCTGTTACTTTGAGCGACTGTCTCACGTTATGTGCACAGAAACAGGTGAAAAATGAGTGGCTTGCAGAGAATGAATGGGGCAGACTGCATGCACACACCTATGTGAGTCTTTGTGGTGCGCACAATCACAGATGGATTAGGAAGAAGTAATGATCATTTTTAGTGGCAAAACACAATCGTGATCTGTCCATACATCAAACATGTTAACCTGAGAGACTGAATCACAACACACCCAACAGCACAAAAGCAACGACAACAGACAAATCAAAACTACAGAGAAATCTCAGACAACAAAAGTGCCACGACAATGACTCATCTGCACAAGTCACAGCAGGTTACAGGGTGTGACTCGTTTTATTTTTTTAATTACTGAATTCATAATTGAACACCTCCGCACCGTGTGAGGGACACAGCAGTCTGCTTCTTCATCATGAGCGCTGATGTTTCTCCGCTAATCACCTGTGAAGCTCACAGCTGGATATTAGTGTCATGATGAAAAGTTTCAGAGTGAATCCTGAAGACCTGCACTTGGACTATCAGCACCAGAGAAAACCAGTTTTTCATGCTCTGGCACCATACAGGCAGCATGTTCTGGACTCTGGATATTGGGTATTTTGCGCAAGCCATAAGCCACAGAAACAGTATAGAACAGTCCTGAATGTGTCTTTGTGCAGCCAGTCTACATTTCCAAGGACTGAACATTAGTAAAGTGATCTGGAGGGTTAGTCTTCCTTTGCTATCTAGGTGCATCATTTTCTTGGTAGTCTCATAGCCGGGAAAGTCCATGGCTGCGGTCTGACTTGGTGTCAGTCCAGTCTGAAGGTGTAATTCCAGGAAGGAGTCAAACACTCTACAGAATTAAAATGTTCTTTGTGTCCCACTGTAGGAAATAGCATTAGGTTTTCCCTATCACACTAAACACAAACCTTAATGTACTACACTTGGTAGAAAAGGAAGTAAAGCTTAATTCTGAGAGGTGTGCAATGCCACACACAAAGGTGCACCAAAATAGTTTTTTATAAAAGTATTTGACTCATCATCTTATTAGAAACAAATGTACAGTTTACACCACAGGCCTACAACTATGTTTTCTGTGCTTGTTGTTGCGTCAGTGGTTGTTCCCCGCTGTCTCTCTTGTATGTCCAGTCGAGTTAAGTCAGCCTCACATCTCTTCCCCGTGAGGTGTATTTCCGGGGAGAGCTCATGGTTATTTTTTGTAAGATTGTGTAAATAAAGCGTGTGAGTGAATTACACACCCGTCCTGGAGTCTGCATTTTGAGGTCCTCCTTCCTGCCTGCACAGTGGCGAGCCTTGACAGCTTGTCTTGCTTCTCCTGAGAGAACGCCACTGATTCAAACACTTACTGACAGTTGATGAAAGGGAGTGGATAACATCCGGTCCAACTTTTTAAAAACATGTTGTTAACATCAAATTCAATACTGCAAACCTTTTTTCTCTTTAGCAGAGTTCTCCCAAGAAGCCCTATAATTAATAAAGGAGCATTTAATGCAGCTGAGATTTTGTTAAGTAAGGCATTATACAAACATCTGTTTTGTTACAGCTGTGGCCTGTTGCTGTGCTGAAGGTCAACTATGGAGAAATTTTGGTAAAAAAAAGAGTAATGTGCGGTCCCCCTCTTCCAGTGCTGGAGGAAAATTTTAATTACACTAACAAGTGGATAGGCAGGGTAAGTCACTGCTACTACACACACACACACACACACACACACACACACACACACACACACACACACACACACACACACACACACACACACACACACACACACACCCCTGCATGTTTTCGGACACACTGTTTGTTTGCTACATATTTTTTTTTATTATACCTTTATTTAACCAGGTTTGTCCTGGGTATATATATCTGCGTCAAAACGATTTACTAAAGTTTGGACTCAGTCACAGCTCAATGCTGAAGTGCTGCAACAAGTTACGGATCAAATAAGTCATTCGATTGTTCTGGCCCATTGTAACCCCTGATTACAGTGCTATAAATGATGCTAAATTATATGATTGTAACTCTTTCATGTTTTTGTATGTGATAGGCCAGTACGATTGTCCCTTGTGTATTATTGTTCCTCCATTTAGACTCACATCAGTTTGAAGTTTGAAGGCACACAATGACCAGAAATAAAACTTTCCTCAGATGTGTTTCTCTCCAAAGATTCTTGAAAGAGTAGTTGTAAAACAGCTAACTGATCATCTGCAGAGGAACGGTTTATTCGAAGAGTTTCAGTCAGGTTTCAGAATTCATCACAGCACAGAAACAGCATTAGTGAAGGTTACAAATGATCTTCTTAGAGCCTCTGACAGTGGACTCATCTCTGTGCTTGTCCTGTTGGACTTCAGTGCAGCTTTGATACTGTTGACCATAACATTTTATTACAGAGATTAGAGCATACTATAGGTATTAAAGGTACTGCACTGCAGTGGTTTGAATCATATTTATCTCATAGACTCCAATTTGTTCATGTAAATGGGGAGTCTTCTTCACACACTAAGGTTAATTATGGAGTTCCACAGGGTTCTGTGCTAGGACCAATTCTATTTACATTATACATGCTTCCCTTAGACAGTATTATTAGAAAGCACTGCATATGTTATGCAGATGACACCCAGCTTTATCTATACATGAATCCAGATGACCAGTTTCAGCAATCCTCCTACAGGAATTTGCTAGTCTTTGTGAGTCCTTATGTTGATGCTTTGATTATTATTAATTTTATTGAGATGATATTGTTATTCTGCCACTGATGAATTCCAAACTCAGAGGAAAAGCAGCCAGAAGTCACAGGAGGAATCTGCAGTGCTGAGTGGCCAATCAGAATTGTTGTGGGGCTGCGTTGACCTGATGTGACCTGATATTTCTCGGGAGGTGCACGTCAGGTTAGCCCAAGAAGACAAAACAAAACAAAAACAACCCCCCCCCCCCAAAAAAAAAACAAACAAAATCAAAGCCAAAATCAAAATTCAATTAATTGCAGCAGGCCTACAGATGACACATATCAATTAGTTAAACTGCAGAAATACATAAAGGCCTGGATTACCTCAGATACTTTCTCTACTTTATCTGGATGGCATTACTGCCAGTAACACTGTGAGAACTCTTGATGTAATTTTTTGACCAGGCTATGTGCACACAATGCACAGATTAAGTAAATGTATTTTTTTTTTTTTTTGCATTTGTGCAGTATTTCTAAAATTACAATCATCCGGGTCTCACAGGTGATGCTGAAAAGCGAATTCAAGAATCAAGAATCAAGAATCAAGATGCCTTTATTAGTCCCACAATGGGGAAATTGCAGTTAACAGAACATCCATCAAAACAAGCATAAACTAACACAGACAGGGGGGGACAGATGTCTGAGGTCATGCAGGCCGTTTCTCAACGGCGCTACCTTTAGCAGAAAGACAGAAAGAGGATACACTGGATAGTTTAAGTTCAAAAAAATCATCTCATACTGTGTTCATAAAGAACACCTTACGAGGTTCCAAAAACACCTCAGCAAAAAGCATATTGCACATATAAAGCCGGGATGGTGGGTAGGGTCAGGGTCAGGAGGGGATGCAGACGGAGACGAGAGGGTTGGGGGGGGTGGCATTGGTGGAGCCCAGATGCCAGCTCCTAGCCAAAACAGTTCGCTGATAGTGATGGAAGTTCATCAGCGGCCGTGGTACACCAGATCCAGCTTCACAAATCACGAGAGGGCTGAGGGGGAGAGCAGCCGTCACGCATAGCTCTGGAGAGATATGATTGCCAGCCAAGGCCGCTAGGGAGCCGAATTCTGATAATGCAGATGTTGTTTTTGGAACAGGCTGCTTGTTTTTTTCCAACAGCTTCAGTCTCACTGGGAAACCATTCAATAAATCCAATAATCCAAATTCATTAGTTACCATCCTCCTGTGCAGAACCGTACCTTATCTCCAGATCGAACCCCTCTCACCTGCTACTCCCCAAGTCTACGGCTCAGGTTCATCAGGCTTTGAGTCTGAGTCTGTACGGTTCTGGTCACCCGTCCACCTGGGTCGGCAGCCTCTGCAGATGTCGAACTGCCGTTCAGGTTTCTTGATTTCTCGGTAAATCAGGTATCCTCCGAGCCCAAACAGAAAAGATACCGCTACCAGATAGCCAAATATGTAAGCGTCTTCCACGTCTTCCACCTCGAGGGCCGAGAAGCACACAGGTCTCCACGAGCTCCAAGAATCGATGACGTATCCAACCGGGTCACGCGGGCTCCCCTTTCCCAGATCTCATAGTGGAAAAAAATTCGATCAATGGTCATGAAGGCCCAGTTTGCAGATCCATATTGCTCTCAATCTTATTCTTATTCGAACGTGTGCAAGAGACGCTCTCACAGCAAGCAGCAAGCAGGAAAGATAGGGAGGGCAGGGAGAGAGATAGAATGCGACCGTCCCGTCAGAGGCTGGAGCAAGAAGAATTCATGCATTTATTACTTCTAGTGTGTAATTCATTGTATCAGGTTGTTCTAGAAGCTCCCTGAAAAGACTTCAGCTGATACAAAATGCTACAGCTAGAGTACTGACAGGGACAATCACTGGTAAATGGACTAGTTCTTATATAGCTCGTTTCTACTCTAGCTGAGCACTCAAAGTGCTTTATCCAACATGTTTGCATTTACCTATTCATACAAGCATCTCCTTCTGCTTATTGTCTACTATTCACATGTCAACATTTGCACTGGAGAACAACTTGAGGTTCAAAATCTTGCTCAAGGATACTTTGGCATGCAGCCTGTAGCAGCCAGGAGTCGAACCACCAACCGTCCGATTAGTAGGTGACCTGCTCTACCTTGAGAGTAGAATGGGAGGCAGAGCCTTCAGCTTTCAGGCTCTCTTCTGTGGAACCAGCTCCCAGCTGGGATTTGGGAGACAGACACCCTCTCTATTTTTAAGATTAGGCTTAAAATTTCCTTATTGATAAAGCGTATAGTTAGGGCTGGATCAGGTGACCCTGAACCATCCCTTAGTTATTTTGAAATAGGCCTAGGCTGCCTTATACTTCACTCTGCATTTAATCATTAGTTATTATTAATATCTGTCTCTCTCCCCTCAGCCCCAACCAGTCACAGCAGATGACTGCCCCTCCCTGAGCCTCCCTGAGGCTTCTTCCCATTAAAAAGGAGTTTTTCTTTCCCACTGTGCCAACTGCTTGCTCATAGGGGGTCGTTTTGACTGTTGGCTTTTCTCTGTAATTATTTTTGGGTCTTTATCTTACAATATAGTGCACCTGGAGCCAACTGTTGTGATATCTGGCTATATAAATAAAATTGAATTTCGTTCCTCATGATATTTCTGAGTGAGAACCTAGACACCCTATAGGTGTCTGGGCTTTGTTTTCCACTCATATCTGTGATCTCATTCTTTGGGTCACTCACACAGAGCTCATGGCCATAGGTGAGGGTTGCAGATTAATTGGAAAACATATAGTTTTTTTTATTTGTTTGTTTAATTAACTGCAGTGAACTGGTTTTAGTTTGTATTACTATCTTCTTGATCTTCAATAAACATTTATCTAATTGGTCCTATTGCTGGTAGCACAGTGAAATGACTGGATCTTCTGCTTTGTGTTTCAGGGTTACTCAGATTTTGAAAATGTCGTCTACTCCCTGAAAGGCGTCGGGGCGGACCAGTATCCCTTCAATGTTTTTGTGATTGAGCCTCACACTGGATTCATTAGTGTGACTCAAATTCTTGACAGGGAATTCATTCATTTATACAATGTGAGTGATAGTTTTCTATTGTAGTTTCTTAGTGCATTCATGAGTAAAATATCAAGATATTTAGTTGCTGCATAATTTTGCCCCCACTTTATCAGTATATCTTTAGCTGTGATTATTGATTTTTTTATTTCTTTATTTCTGACACAAACTGTTACCCAGAGTGGGGAATGAAGTGATTAGCTTTGGTGGTCCAAGACTTCACAGAGCATATTTTTATTATCATTTAAGAATACATAAATAGCTAATAATTGTAAAACAATTTCTATGATTCTGATAAAAATTTTACCAAAACAAGATAGCATCATGAAGTCATGACAGTTTTCATTAAAAAGTTCAAAGTTGAAGTCAACTGACGTCATAATGTTCTGCAAGTTTTTTGTGACCATTTTTTAACACCATAAATCAGGAAGAGAAGGAAAAGCTGTGACCATATTTCACATTATAGTCTAATAGTTTTGTTATAGAAATCTGAAATGAATCAATACACAGTTTTTTTTTATTTTTTTTATGAAGTTTTAATTTGGGTTTGCAAAGGGGTCAAACAACAATACAGCAGCAGCCTACATGGTGTTTGACAAAGAATTATCGCGAGGTCAGAACAATCTATAGGAATATGTTAGAGCCACCATAGTCACTAAATACAATCAGATCATTCCATGCTTATTCAGACAAGTATATCTTGTAACACATGATTATATAAAGACAAAACATGATGCTATAGCATTTTCTTTAGTCAGGTCAGCTTAACTCACAGAACAGCAGAATCTTTGATGCTCATCTGAGCAGCTCTTTCAAATTCTCCTCTACATTTGTTCTATGAATCTGAACAGAAATGAATGTGAACACCGTCACTGGTGGCAGAGACATAAACCGCAAAGCTGCTTTTTCTAGTTTATGCCAAGAAAAAGAAACACAGCAATGGTTTTAATCTGATGTTTTTTTCAGCTGACAATTATTTTTAGGCTCACTGATGGCACCATTGTAGAAGAAGTGAAAAACTATTACATTAGGATTCGCGATGAGAATGACAACGCTCCGGTGTTTGGGGACATTGAACCTGGTGAAGTGGATGAGCTCAGTCCTGCAGGTCAGTGATACAAAACCCATCATAACATAATGGAAATATGATACATGATTTAATTATCGCTCAAATTCTGTGGTTTTGCATGGTGGCATGATGATTAGCACTGTTGCCTCACAGCTAGAAGGTCTGGGGTTGAATCCACCTTGGCCTGCGCCTCTCTGTTCGGAGTCTGCATGTTCTCCCTGTGTCTGTGTGGGTTTACTCCGGGCACTCCGGTTGTCTCCCACAGTCCAAAGACATGCAGTTAGTGGGGTTCAG
>JACBYM010000316.1:0-46496 GCA_013435755.1 Amphilophus citrinellus | reverse complement strand
TACATTTGGATATCGGCCGATACCGATATAAATCCGATATTTAAAATTGATCCAGGCATTTAAAACATTAAAAAAAAAATTTTTTTTAAAAGTCAACAGTCTCTCACACAACAAAATCAAAGTATTTTAGTTGTTCCACATACAAGACTAAGGACCAGGGCGGGCAGAGCTTTTTAGGCAGTGGCACCAAACCTCTAGAACTGTTTACCACTCCAGCTCCATTTAGCTGACTCTGTGGCGTTATTTAAAAAATAGTTGAAAACTTTTCTGTTTAACCAGGCTTTCTGGTTTCTGACTTTATTTTTTTATTCTTTTTCTTTTAATATGGTAATGTTATTATGTTTTTTAACATAGTGTTTTCTGGGGGTGGGGGGGTGATATTGTGTTTTTAATTATTGTACAGCACTTTTCTGTCTGTGAAAAATGCTATATAAATAAACTTTACTTACTTACAACAATAACTATCACCTGAATCCTGTTGCTTCTGTGTGAGAAGGTGATGCTTATGGCATGTTCAAATTTCATTAGGGCTGCAACTATCGATTATTTTAGCAATTGTGTATTCTATTTATATTGATTACCCAAGTAACTGGATAAGAAATACTTTTTTTCATATTAACAGTTCATGTGCATATTTTAACTTCCGTACTGCAGTTTTTCCCTGTGTAAAACAAACAGGGTGGATGGAGCAGCTACAAAGTTCTCTTTTCTTCACTTACTGATCAGGTGGTTGATGAAGGACCTCCAGCTGTTTCCCAGTAAAGGTTTAATGGAGGTTACAGGGACGAAAAGGCTTCTTTTGGACACTAGAAAAACATTTCCTTCTGCTCCATCTGAGCTCGCTGGCTCCGCCATTTTCCGCTTGTGCAGACAGACTGCACGTAAATCAGCTGATTGCTGCTGTTGCGTCATCAGTGTTCACGTGAAAAACTAGGGGCTGCGTGAGCGCAATCTTGTAATGCTTTATATTCACAAGCATTCTCCTAAATACGTTTCTACTGCAGGTCTATATTTAGTCACAAATCAGGGATTAAAGTATCAAAAATATTTTAACGGGGAAGGGGTTCTTCCGGTACTGGATGGTCACCAGTGCTAATAGCTGCGCTCGCTAGCAGTATGTCCGGGAGCTGAAATAGAGAAAAAAATAACAGCTGATTCTCAGCACAGCGAGCACAACACACAAACAAGGCAGAGAGCGGTGGAGGCAGAAAAACATGTCAGCGATGAACGCTCAGTGTCAAAGGGAATCCGTCGCAGCGACGGAGGATCTGAGGGGGTTGTTTCCTAACTCCTGATCCCCCACTCCATTCCAGTAGGTGGCGGTAATGCAGCTCTAAGCTGGTTTGGTCAACCGCAAACCCACAAGAAGAAGAAGAAGACGACCAAGCCCTGTAATGCAGCTAATGTGAGCGAAACGTTATTTAATGTATCGGATTACATTTTTAAAATTTCTTTCCGATATCCGATCCAGTAATTTAGGCCAGTATCGGACCGATACCGATACTGAATATCGGATCGGCGCATCCCTAATCAGTATAATATCAGCCTTATGTCTGCAGTTTAGTGTTTCACATCAGATTCATCTCAGCACAACTAAAACATGGAGACTGACCTCAGAGTTTCAAGAACACATCGTGGACTCTCCAGAAAACCACACAGATGCTTCACTCCTGAATCCTGCAGCTTGTTTTCTCTCAGGTCCAGCTGTTTAATATGGGAGGGGTTGGACTTCAGAGCTGCTGCCAGATAATCACAGCTGATCTCTGACAAACCACAGTCTTTCAATCTGCATAAAGAATCAAAGATGCAAGTTTATTAGACAAAGTCTGAAATCAAAATTTAAAAATTGGAACCAAACAAACAGGGGAGATAAGTGTCTGTGGCCATGCTACCATCAGAGAGGTGCTGCTGTTTAAGAAGATGAAACAATCATCTCATATTGTGCTTTGGGGTTGTGAGGTTGGAAAAAAACCTCTGCATAGAATAGTGAGTGCACATTTAATGCATGGGAAGCAGGAGGGTGGGGGGTGTTGTGGGAGGTAGAGGGGCAAGGGGAAGGGAGAGATAGGGGAAGAGAGCCAGCGTAGGCAAGTGGATTCAGGGATACTGTGGAGCCGTCCAGGCTCTCCCCTCAGCTAACAGTTCCTGTTAAGAGGTGGAATGTTCATCAGCGGCCTTGGTCGCTAAGGATACCAGTTTGTCAGAAGAGACAGGACGGTGCGGGGGCATAGAGCATCTGTTTACATAACATCCAGGAGAAAAAAATTAGATTACCAGCTCTCCAGGGCCGGCCAGGGAGCCAAATTTCAGATAATACAACTGTTTTGGTACAGGCTGTCATTGATCAATTTGCCGACAGCCTTATAGTCTCACTGGAAACTCTTAATGGCAAAAACTGCAATCATCTGAATTTTCTTGGTTCCTTCCTCACCGCACAGATACAGACACTTCTCCAAGATTTAATCCATTCCGCCTGCAGGCACGGCAGCAGCTGGCCTATGAGCCTCAAGACTCGCATCCAACTTGCGGTTCAGCTCCAGCAGATACTGAGTCTGAGTTTGTACTGCTCTGCACATATCTTTGCACTGGCCAGGCAGCCTTACCAAGGCCCGAACAGCTGCCCAGACTTTCCGAATTTCACGACAAGTCATGTATCCCCCAAGTCCAATCAAGAGAAATACTGTTATCAATAAGCCAAATATGTATAAGTCTTCCACGTCCTCAATCGACAGTGCAGCCAGGCACGTGATCTTCCACTCTCCCCAGGAATCCATAACGTAGCCACCTGGGCCGGTCCCACTCGGACAAGAGGGTTCTCATTTTCCCATTCTCCAAGTGGAGAAAATGTGATTAATAGCGTTAAGGGACCAGCTGACCAGATCCATAATTTTTAATTTCCAGTTCGGAAGATGTGTAGAGAGAGGTTCTCAAGCACAGCGAAGCAGCAAAGCAGGGTAGATAAGGAGGGGTTGGGAGAGAAAGAAAAGGTGTCCACTGCCGCTGAGAGCCAGAGAGAAATAAGTTGTTGATTTGATTCCAGCTTTGATCTCCTTGATTTCAATGAAGAGCTTTCTGATTTTAGGAAAGGGGTGGTATGCTCTAATTGTAGTGTTCAGACTGCAGTGAAACGTCCTCCACTAGGTGGCAGTGTTTGATGAGAAAGTGTTAGTGTCGCTGCCCTGTAGGCAGGAACAGGAAAATGCAGGATTTGTCCTGAAATTGGGAAAAGTGGTTAGCACTATGGCCTTAAAGCAAGAAGGTTCTAGGTTGGAGCTTCTTGGTCAGCTGGGCCTTTCTGTGGACTTTGGATGTTCTCCCACAGTCCAATGAAATGCTGCTTAGGTTCATTGGTGCTTCTAATTGGCTGTAGGTGTGGATGTGAGATATGTGCTTCTCTGTGATGGACTGCTCACCTGTTCAGGTGTACCACGCTGTTCCCTTCATCAAAGTTACCAATAAAGTTCCAAAGAAGAAAGAATGCAGAGAAATGTGCTGATTTAAAGCCTTTGAAGTGCTTCAGATGATATCTGTCCACTTGTGTCCACTAATTGATGAATGTCAGCTCTCTAATGCAGCTTTGATCTTCACAGTCTGCTTTATGAAGCTCATTCTAACCCTGAATGTCAGAGTGTTCCTCCTTCTCTTTGCCATCATTCATGGTGGCAGTGGAGGACATTTGGATGTTGGACTGTGTTTTGGATGTTGTGTGTCTGTTTTGTGTTGGACTGCTGTCTGTAAAGCAAACGGCCATTTTGGTTTGGATTTCAGTGTCAGACAGACTTTAAGGTGGAATGAAGTGTTTGAGAGTTTCACAGTGAATTATCCAGTGGAGGATTTTTCTTCTTCTTTGAAGCTTTGAAATGTCAACATTGTGAAGTTGAATCAGGAGAAGAGAAAAAAAAGAAAATAATGTGGAAAGAAGGGAATGGAAAGAAACAAAGAAAAGACACTTGCTGTAAATGATGGATAATCAGAAGAAAACATGGCGGAACTGTGGAGTGTTTGTGCTACACGGACCATAAAGAGGGACGGACAATGGCAGCAGTATCAGTAGCGGCATACAAAGTAAATGTAAAGAAAGTAGAGCTTGATGTAACTTTTGAACAGAGATCCACTCGGTTGGCAAGCCTGTGCAGGGTGGATACGTCTACAAACAAGCAGTAAGGCAGCCGGTAAGGCAGAGACTTTAATATGATGAGACTTTACTGCTGGATTGTTTGTTGTTGGCTACCCCGGAAAAAATATATTGTATTGTTGTCATGTAATCTTGTCAATGTTTAGCATATCACTGTGTCAGTTTGATGGTTGGAACAATTTCTGCATTGTGATTTTTTAACTGATGGATTTGGTGAAGTTAATAGTTAAAAGCATTTACATATAGATTAAACATTGAATAATTTAAACTACGTAAAGTAACAATATGAAAGCATTTGTATATTTGTAAAATAAATAAACATAATTTATGGTGCATATCAATAATTAAACATTTGAAATGTAAATATTAATCTGAAATATTGCACTTTAAAGTTAAAACTTAAGTTTTGGTTATTTGTTTTCATTTGATTTTTGTGGGTTAAGATTCACAGTGGTTTGCTTAGTGTTATTTTCTTTGCAGGTTCAGTGAAAATTTGTGTAAATCTTAAACAATAGAGGTACATTAGTAATCTTTCTTTCTTTTTCTTTCCTTCCTTCCTTCCAGGGTTGTTTAAAGGTTTTTACCTGCTTCTGGACCAACTGTAAAGTAAACAAATTTCCTGATACACTGATAAATAAATGGGAGATAAAGGAGAATAACTGTTTGGTCTCTTGAGTGGAATCCAGTTGTGGAAAACTGCGTAGATGAATCCAACCTTTTCAAGTGGGGAAACTGCACAAATTAAAGCAGAACTTGACAAACATTGTTCTGCTACAGTCAATGGACTAAAGCAGAGAAGAAGAAGAAAACAGACTTTACCATGAAGATCCTCAGTGTGGATCAGTATAATATCAGCCTTATATCTGCAGTTTAGTGTTTCACATCAGATTAATCTCAGCACAACTAAAACATGGAGACTGACCTCAGAGCTTCAAGTCCACATCGTGGACTCTCCAGAAAACCACACAGATGCTTCACTCCTGAATCCTGCAGCTTGTTTTCTCTCAGCTCAAGCTGTCTCAGATGGGAGGGGTTGGACTTCAGAGCTGCTGCCAGATAATCACAGCTGATCTTTGACAAACCACAGCGCACCAATCTGTATAAAGAATCAAAGATGTGAGTTTATTAGACAAAGTCTGAAATAATTCAGTGTTTCATAATCAGAGCTGAAGAAGGTTCAGAATGGAGAAGCTTAGAAAAACTCCAAACAGCTGAAGCCAACAGGATGCAGCTTCAAACAGGAATCCAAACTGTGCAGAGTTTTCAGACTATCTGCCCGATGCAGCCACTTTGATTTTGGACATTTGAATCTCTGTTCTAGGACTAAGTCCTTGAATCATTTCTTCCAGTTGGTCCAACAAGACAGACTCAGTGTTGGACATGTGTTCTGGCTCCATCAGGGGAGCTTCTAAATCTGATGTGATGGCCCCTCTGGCTCTGTCAGGTCACAGTACTGAAGACAGGTCAAACTGAGCACACAGTTGTTCCAGTCTGGACCAAAGACTCTATACTGGAACTGAGGGACTGCTCTGACTGCACCCACTGGGACTGTTTAAAGGCTCATGTTCTGACTCAGATCATCTATTTCTACTTCCATTTCTTTGGCTCAAAAATGGGGATTCCTGTGAAAACAGGAACTATTTTCCCCAATAACGAGCCCTGGATCAGTAAATCACTGAAACATGTTCTCAGTCAGAAGAAGCTGTCTTGTTCTGCGGGAGGGAATCCAAAGATTGAGGCACAGAAACTTGTTCAAAGAGAGATAAAGCAGCTAAAATCAGGTCTAAAAGGAAAGCAGAGGATGAGCTGAATAAAGGACACTCAAGGCTGGCTTGGAAAGGAATGAAGTCCATGGTGGGGATGCAGAACAAGGACAAAAGGGCATTTTTTCCTGATAAATCTGATCCTGAATCAGCAGCAGAGTCAGACTCATTTGATTCCAGCTCTGATCTCATTGATTTCAATGAGGAGCTTCTGATTTTAGGAAAGGGGTGGTAGGCTCTAAGCTTCACACTGATGAGGTGTTTGTGTGTAAATCTCTTAGTGGGCTCACAGAGAGAAAAAGCCCTGGTCCTGATGCTTTGGGAGGGAAATGATGGAAGTGTTGGTGAGGAACTGAGTGGGGGGAGAGTTTCAGACATTTTCCAGTCCTCCTTGGAACAACAGGAAGTTCCAGCATATGGAAAGAATCTATTGTGGTGCCAGTGGCAAAGGTTCAGTCTCCTATGGCCCTCAGTGATGATGGTGCTGTGGCCCCCACCACCTCCATCTCCACGTTAGAGGAACTAATTGTAATGTTCAGATTGCAGTGAAACTTCCTCCACTAGGTGGCAGTGTTTGATGAGAAAGTGTTAGTGTAGCTGCCCTGTAGGCAGGAACAGGAAAATGCAGGATTTGTCCTGAAATTGGGAAAAGTGGTTAGCACTATGGCCTTAAAGCAAGAAGGTTCTAGGTTGGAGCTTCTTGGTCAGCTGGGCCTTTCTGTGGACTTTGGATGTTCTCCCACAGTCCAATGAAATGCTGCTTAGGTTCATTGGTGCTTCTAAATTGGCTGTAGGTGTGGATGTGAGAGTGTGTGGTGCTGGTGTCGGTTTCAATGAACCGACAAAACGCTTAAGAACGGGCCCGCGTTCCCACCGCATTTCTGTGAACTGCTCCTTTACGTATGAGTGTGGGCGGTTCCTCGTCTGGACACGGAAGCCGAAGCGCACAAACGTGGGAGAACAAGCTCCCCTTTCTGTGCTGCAAATACGTTTTACGGTCCAAACCAAACTACTGCAGCATCTGTGTGCAGCACAGAGGGAAACACAGACAGCGATTAGAGCAGGACGACAAGTACGCACTTTGTGTCCTTTTATCTGTGATATGAACTGATACAAAGCAGCAAGTTCAGCCTTAGAGCCCAACCTAATTCACAGCCGTGAAAATCGCTTCGCTTTTCTCATGTAATACACACCAAGTAGTGAAATAGTGGTAGAAATCTTTACGTTGAGATGGCAGAGTCAACCTAAAGATTTCGCCTTCTTGGTTCGAGACCAGCTAGCTTGCTGTGCCCGAGTTGAACCTGTTTTTCGGGTGAGTACCGAATGCATTCATTGTGGAAAATCCGTTGAACAGTTCAAATACTGGCACCGGCACCGAAACCCTGTCAGTGGAAAAGAGGTCTGAGATGGACTGCTCACCTGTTCAGGTGTACCACGGGTAGATAAGGAGGGGTTGGGAGTGAAAGAAAAGGTGTCCACTGCCGCTGAGAGCCAGAGAGAAATAAGTTGAGTTGATTCCAGCTTTGATCTCGTTGATTTCAATGAAGAGCTTTCTGATTTTAGGAAAGGGGTGGTATGCTCTAATTGTAATGTTCAGATCGCAGTGAAACTTCCTCCACTAGGTGGCAGTGTTTGATGAGAAAGTGTTAGTGTAGCTGCCCTGTAGGCAGGAACAGGAAAATGCAGGATTTGTCCTGAAATTGGGAAAAGTGGTTAGCACTATGGCCTTAAAGCAAGAAGGTTCTAGGTTGGAGCTTCTTGGTCAGCTGGGCCTTTCTGTGGACTTTGGATGTTCTCCCACAGTCCAAAGAAATGCTGAAGTGCTTCAGATGATATCTGTCCACTTGTGTCCACTAATTGATGAATGGAAGCTCTCTTTTTTTGTTTTTTTTTAAGCCTGTAATGTTTTCGCAATCAGAATGAAGTTCCCAATGCACTGTTGTACCAAACATATTGGCTTTTACAAGAACAGCTCTATGTGTTTTCTATTCTTGTTGATGGTTGATGTTGGCTATTCTTGTTGATGTTTATATTTTTTATTAGCTCCACCGAGGAGGTTATGTTTTCGGTTGTGTTGGTTTGTCTGTTTGTTTGTTTGTTTGTCAGCAGAATTACTCCAAAAGTTATGAACGTATTTCGAGGAAATTTAGTGGAGTGGTTGGAAATGACAAGAGGAAGAAGTGATAAAATTTTGGCGGTGATCCGGATCACGATCTGGATCCAGGAATTTTTTTAAAGATTCTTCACTGTTGCGGGATAGGGGGTTATTGTTGTCTGGGAAAGATGAAAGATTATTTCACAGTATTTAGAGACACGTATTACAGCGTCAGTGACCCTATGGCCTTGGTGGAGGTTTGCGCTCTTGGAGTGCTTCTAGTTTTTATTTTATTTTTATTTTATTTACTCATGCCAGATCTGACAGGCAGAAAGGAAGGGGTAAAAAGAGAAGAAACAGAGAGAAAGGGAAACTGAAAAATAAAAAAAAAAACAGAGAGAACAGACAAAAATAGAGGTATATAAGAATTTGCCAATGTAGATACACATACATACACATTCACATAGACATACATGTAGGGCTGCAACGATTCATCGATTAACTCGATTAAATCGATTCTAAAAAATTAGCGACACAAATTTACTGCTTCGATGCTTCGTTTAAACTCTGCAGCGCTCAGCTGTCTCGGTGTAAGCTGCGCTCCTCACTAGCATTAGCAGCATTAGCGCTCCGTCGTCTTTTTGTGGGTTTATTGGTGGCTGGCAAACCAACATAGAACTGCATTACCGCCACCTACTGGACTGGAGTGTGAATCACGCACGTACACCACAGTTTCTAAAAGCTCTCCGTCGCTGCGATGGATTTCCTTTTAACACAGAGTGGATCATCTAGAGTTGCCACCCTGTCTCGTAAAATACAGAACCCGGTATGTTACAGGACTCCGTGGAATACGGCTCCGTAACATGCGGGGGTTCCCGTTGCTGATATTCATTTCCACGCCTCCACTGCTCTCTGTGTGTCTATGTGTGTTGTGCTCGCTAGGGAGCTCGCTGCTCCCTAGTTTCCTGGGCCTCAGGTGCTGCATACTACCTGATGCTGCAGTTCCTTGATGCTCGTTTGCAACAAAGTCTTTAGAGGAGTATAAAAATCTTGGGTTACAATGCGCATTCCCTCACGAATCTGCAGTAAGCCCAGCCGATCATATTTTGTCGAACACTGCACGTTTTCCACACTCAAACACAAATCAGCAAGCAGACACATAGTGAGCCACACCAAGTCGCTATTTGCAGTTCCATTATTTTTTACATTAGAGATGCATACGGCAGTAAGAACTAAATGTGATGCATTTGCTTCCATGTCTAATTCACTTATCACCTAGAATGCAGAGTTTTGGTGAAGCTGGGATATCGCAATTAACCATGAGGATAAGTCTTCACATATCCTCTTGCCAGAACCTCTGAACAGGCATACAAGACCACATAGCATGCATATAGATTTCAGTATGGTTGCCTGAACAGTGGGTGCATATATTTGTGTCTCTGAGGCCCATTTGGAACATCCTGTTTCCTGTATAGTGTATTCTATGGAGAGTTTTGTATTGTATAATTGGTAAATTTGGACTTTTAGTCATTTTGAAAGTGTTTAAACATATCTGTGTCCAGAAGTTTTCATCTGGGTCGATGGAAAGATCTTGCTCCCATTTGCAGTTGGGAGGGAAATTGAATAATGAATTTTTACAATAACTTATATATTTTTGATAACAATTTAGGGGTATAAAGATTTAGAAATTCTGTTACCAATACAGGCATTTCTAATTCACATTATTTAAATTAAAACTTGCCTGTATGATGGACCTCAACTGCTGATATTCAAGAAATTTGCTATTGCTCATTCCATATTTTGTAACAAGTTTCTTCAAATGAAATAAAGGTTCCATCTTCAGTGATATGTTCTAGATTCTTTATTCCTTTCTCTTTCCATGCTGAAAAATTCAGTACTGTCTTTTTCTGACATATATCTGGATTGTTCCAAATGGATGTCAGTTTACATGGGATAAGTGAAGACTTAGTTATCTTTAAAATTCCCACTAGGCTGTCAGAGAGGTGTTTATGTTACGACTTTTAAAGCAGTTATGATGTCTAATACTGGAGCTAATGAAAGGTAAGTCAGACATATTCACTTTTCCACAGAGATCTAGATCCAGCCAGGGGCTGTCTAAGGGGGCTTGATGTGATCCACTTTGAAACATACTGTCATCTATTGGCTAAGAAATAGTTTATACAAGTTTGGAAGTTCTACACCGTGATTGCAGTTTAGCTTTTGTAATGTCTTCAAACTTATTCTTGAGGTTTTATTTTTCCATAAAAATTTGGAAATGTTTAACTCTAGTGACTTATCCCCTTAATTGGCCGCTCCAAAATCACCAAAAACGCCTGAAAAAGCATACCCAAATTAATCAGCTGCTGTTCCTGAACTCTTTGGAGTACATGCAAAAGCTTGGTCTCTTTGTGAAGAAGACAACCTATATTTTCATTTTTGCAGTTAAAAATGCTGTAACTGTAATGAGTATGTAGCTATTAAGTTTGGAAAACAGAAAAAGTTAGACAATTTTTGCCTCACCTAGATTTTCATGTTTATTTTTTATCTAACTACACCACTGAGTGTTTGAAAGTATGGACTGGAAAATAAAATGAAACTGTAGAATGAAGTGTTGTAAATGGACTAGTTCTTATATAGCGCTTTTCTACTCAGTCTGAGCACTCAAAGCACTTATACAACATGTTTACAGTTACCCATGCACACCCATCCACTTCCATGATTAACTAACCTAAGTGCTTTAATTATCTAACATTCACACTCCGACAGTTGCGTTAAGTATCTTGCCCAAGGATACATTACATGTAACTTGGAGTAGCCAGGAATCGAACCGCTTGACCTTCCGATCAGTAGGTGACCTGCTCTAACCTACTGAGCTACAGCCACCCCTTGTTAACTTGTATTTCAAAATTTTATCAAAATAGCACAAAAACTTACTGTTTGGACAAGTTTTTGTGTGTTGATCTCTAGGGATTGTCCAACTGGTGTCATTTGGAGACTCCAAGAGGCACCAGTGGGACAACACCTGATATACAAACTTCAAATGGCTGTAACTTCTCAATGCTTCAACATACAGTCATCAATGAGGCTCTAATCAAAGATACTACCCTGAGGAATCCTCTGCTATAGACAAATTTACTGATAGTACAAATTAATTATAATTATAGACATCATTATAAATCAGAGGTTGCCCTAATTTGTAAAAGAAGGAAAATGTTAGGCCTTCATTCACACCCCCCCCCCCGTCTATTTTCAGTGATTCCTTCACACACACAAAATAAATAAATTGTATAATGATCAAAAGTTACAGTAAATGTAAACATTACATATACGCATAAAATAAAAAACCAACAATCCTCCCAATAGTCCTTCTCTGATACACAACTTACAACCTCCTCCCAAACAATTACCCCCAGACTACAAACGCAAAGCAACTTATACAAAGCCTGCCAAAAAGTGAATATTATCGAATATCAATAAACAATGCTCTGAGCCCATTGTGAAACTGCCGTGAAAGCCCATCGAGATCTATAAAACACCTTCCCTGCCCCCCAAACACTCTTGTGTTTTCCACGCCGGCCCACACAAACACCCACACATACAATTTAGGTGGCCTAACGCCAGCGTACAGTGATATTTTCTGTGTAATGGTGCATGTCTAACTCACCATTACATACATAATCACATCTAAACAGCATATAATAGGGAGGACGTGCTGAGAATAAAACGTTACATGTACCATGAATTGCCATCTGAGTAACAGCTGTTCATTCGTGGGATTCTGCAGCGATAAAACCAGTCAAATCAGCAACAAAGTCCTCTAATAAATAATAATCCACTCTCGTGAGTCACTTTGTCACTTCGTTGAAGAAATATAGCTAGTTTTTGAGTTATTTATACAATCTGTTAGGAGAAAAGTATTCTAAACACTGTCGAGGTCATGACGGCGCACAGAGTCTTGCTTCCGGCTCGGCTTCATGCACATAATACGCACTCATTGTGCAGTAACTTTGTGGATTCAGGTGAAAAACACACCCCAAGGTGCCATATACCCACGTGTCAGGAATTTATTGGCTATGCATCTGTGGTTTTAGAGTTTGGGTCAGAATTGACCAATCAGAATGATTGGGACAACATTTGGGGCATGTCCAGAGAAGTCACATAACGCTGTCTGGTTATTACTGGCTCTGGAAAATCCATTTCCTAACATGATTGGCCAAATGACGTGTCAATCCAATTCGGAGGGTCTAGTCTGTCATATAACAGCATCATAAGGGCGAACTGCAGTGTAACTGTGATGCTATGAGGCATCAAATTCAGAAAGCACTACAAACGGCCCGCAGGCGGGCCACTGCCAGTTAACAGGTTAAACCAAGCAAAGGAAGGTATGTTAGGGATCAGTGAGATCCGATAATTGATTTTAGGCAGAATCATCATTTTTACTGTGGCACCTCTCCCCCATAAGATATATAGGTAGAGAGTTCCAAAGTGTGAGGTCATCCTCTATTGTTTTTAGTTGACGAATATGATTCATTGTACCAGGTCTGACAGCTTGGCAGAAAAATTTATACCTAAATATCTAATGTTTCCCGACTGCAGTGAGATAGTGATGGTGTTCTGAAAGTTACAATTCAGAGGCAAAACTGTTGGACTTACTCCAATTAATGGAGTAGTCGATATAGATGAGCACTTATCTATAAGTGCTCATCTATAAGAGGTTTGTGGGTTCCCAAGGAAAAGTAATACATCATCAGCATAAAGGCTTATCTTACGATCTGTGTTTTCTGTTTGAATTTTTTTAATATCTACATTTTAACAGATTGCCGCTGCTAGTGGCTCAATGAAAATGACAAAGTGACAAAGTGAAGGAGAAAGCGGGCAGCCCTGCCTGGTGCCCCTATGCAGACTGAAGCTTTGGGAAATAGCATCATTTGTCCTAACACGTGCATTTGGAGAGCTGTATAGTGTTTGGATCCAGTTCATGAAGAATGAACCAAATCCAAATTTGTGTAAAACTGCCAACAGAAATTTCCAATTTACCCGGTCGAATGCTTTCTCTGCATCTGAAGAGACAACTGTGGGTTTCTATTTTGTTAATGGAACAGTAATCTATTACCGTATTTTCGGACCATAAGGCGCAATATCAACGAACGGGTCTATTTCATACATAAGGCGCACCGCAGTATAAGGCGCAATATCAATGAACGGGTCTATTTTCATACATAAGGCGCATGATAAAACATATGTGGAATGAAACAAGAGCGTCAGGTAAGTTGAACTTTATTCAACTCATTCACAATAGCTCAGAATATTGTTCAGTTGTAACAAATACAGGAAAATACCCTCACATTTTAAATCATTCATCTTCCACAAATCCATCAAATTCCTCATCTTCAGTGTCTGAGTTGAACAGTTAGGCGATTTCGGCATCAAGCATGCCGGGTTCCCTCTCGTCATATCCGAGTCAGTCTCGTTGTTGTTACTGTTTTGTTTTGGTTGTGGCACACAGCAACCATTTAATTGTTAATAAAAGGGGCAACTTTTGCTGGCAATCTGTCGCCATCTTCTTCAACGTCTTAACAGACGCTACAATATATTCTTTATTAATGAGGGTAAGAACAAATCATTTCTTTCATTTTATATATAAGCCCTTCATAAATCCTGTGCACCAGTATATTTACCGATATAAGCAAAAAAAAAAAAAAAAGAAAAAAGGAAATCCCTTTTTGACTCACACCGGAAACCTGAAAAACTCTGCTATCACCGTGTTTTGTATACATACAGCGCTGGTACTGTGTCCCGTCATACGCTGTGACATCACCTGGACCTCTCTTTGGCACCGAGGAGGACAGCACACACACCCCCGGGCCTCGATTCGTCCTTTAGCAACTTTTAAGACAGCCAACAGCGAGTTTTGTTGCACAAAGTTGGCAACAGCGCCGGCCGCTGATCGCCAGATTACGCACAAATATCCGGGCCAGCATAGATGAAACAGGCCAAATCCATCATCGTTTTCTGTGTTTACTGCGTACAGTTTCTATTTTTGGAACAATGCTTCCACTTCTTGTTGAATTTATCTCCGGCAGCTTTGGCTGCTTTCCACACCTGCTGCGCTGCACTCACAGCTTGTTCCTGTCTAATATCGTCAATAGAGTCATTTTGAGAATCGATGATGGACTATTTAGAGAATTCAATGAGGCCTTGAACTGATTCGCCAGACCGGAGGCCATATCACTGCAGACCACGCAGTGGTGTGGATTCTTCGGCCAGCGGCAAGTGGATGGCAGCGCTCAACTATTTGAAAAGCTACGCTGGTTCCTCCCCCCTTGTCCGTACACTTGTACGCTCTGGGAAAATGTCGATATTTGTTAAGCGTCCCTTACCAAAGTCGCACTAAAATATTTTGACAGATTTTTGAGTGCAGTGTACCACATAAAAGTGTTTCAAGGTCAGTAATCACTACAAGAATTCATACATAAGGCGCACCGGATTATAAGGCGGCACTGCCAATTTTTGAGGACATTTAAGGATTTTAAGTGCGCCTTATAGCCCAAAAAATACGGTAATATTTATTAGTTGGCGTGTTTATTGGCTGAGTGCCGACCTTTGATAAAACCTGTTTGGTCCTTGATGTATAATAGATGGAGTGATTTTTTTCAAACCTTCGGGCAAGACTTTGCAATTATTTAAGGTTCTACATTAATAAGAGAGCTTGGCCTGCCTATAGCTGGATGGGAGTGTGGGGTCTTTGCCTGGTTTAAAAAGCAGGCTAATGTTAGCAGAGTTCAATGTTTGGAGAGACCGCGTGATTGTTCTGAATTTGAGTCACCATTCTGAGAAGAGGATTTCAGCACAGACCAAAATTCTTTATAAAACAATGGCTGGAAAACCATCTGGGCCTGGGGCTTTATTATTTGGGAGATGCTGTATTGCTTCATTAAATTAAGATAATGAAGAGGTTGAATCCAGAGCCTCAGTCCTGTTCATCATTTAGCTTTGGGTAGATTTATATTATTAAGAAATTCTTCAATTTCAGCATCAGTTGGATTAATCTTTGATGAGTATAAGGCTTCATAAAAGTCTTTAAAAGAGTTATTTATTTGTTGTGGGTCCCGAGTATGTTACCAGTCGAGTCTTTAATAGAATAAATAGCTGTTTTTACTTTATTAATTTAATTTCTCAGATGGCAGCATAAATTGTGTCCTCTTATCAGTCATTTCATTTAACTCCAGTTTTAGTTTCTCAGGTAATTAATTATATGTTTTTTGTGGTGAAAGCAGCATAGGCAGTTTTCTAAAGATTTATTTTTTTCCTAATTCTAAGACAAGTGTTCTTTCTTATTTTTCTTAAAGCGAGCAGAGTAAGATATTCTGCCCCACATTACTTGCCTTTTCCTGCTTCCAAAGACATCCATCCATCCTCTTCCACTTATCCTGTTCAGTGTTGGGGGGGGCTGGAGCCTATTCCAGCTGACATAGGGCCAGAGGCCACCTGTTAACATCACCTTGTCTCTTCTCACAATTAAATAATGACCCATAAAAATACGAGTTTGAAACCAATCAAATGTATTTTTAACATTAATGTGACCATCACAATAAATATCAAATAAAAATGCATATTAAAGTAAATGCAATTTTTTATTTTTAAATGAAAATATAATGTGCAAATAAATGAAAAATGGGCCTCTGTCCAAAAGGGCAAATAAGGCTTCAAATTAAAATCAAAAAGATTTTTTCCATCTCAAAACAGCTGAAAAAGTTTACAGATGATTCAGTTCATAACAGAGGTTTTACTATTCAGAATGAACGCTGATATTAATATGAGGGAAAAAAATTGGAGCCAACGTAGATGCTCCTGTTGTCCTTCACTTGTTAGCTAACATCACTGAATGGAGGTGCTTAGCAAACATTATCCATGAGAGCTTGTTTCTGACAGGTAAGCTAACAGAAACATTACTGTAACATTAACAGGTATCTACGACGCACTAACGTACCCATCCAGAGCTGACATCACAGCTCCAGGGTGCCGGCGTTTTAAACGCTCAGCATTGAAGTGATGCTGCTGAAAGGAAAGCTCTGCTCTGCACAGTCTGCAATTCAGCTTTATTTTGTTTTCTGTCAAATGCTCCCACACCTTTGACAGTCTGTCTCCATTTTCTTTCATTTTTCACCACCCTCCTCTCTGTTCGACTAGCATTACGCTGTTCTGTTACTTTCTTCTTCGTTGGTATTGCTGTTGCTGGCAGACAATGGAGGCAATACTGCCCATATCTTCTGTAGTGTATTGCAATTACAAAATCACACGATAAGCGGAACAAATAGATGGATGGGTTTTAAAAAGTACAACGCTACGATGATGAAATTCCACGTTGACAAATTTTTGTAGTCGACGTCATCGATTACGTCGATGAATCGTTGCAGCCCTACGTGGTGTGACTCTTTTCTGTGTCAGAGACATAGACACCGGTGCATGATCACTGATGGTGATAGGAATGAATCTGAGTGTCTGTGATATCCATCATCGTGGAGCTGCTAACTAAAAAGTAATCTAAGCGGGAGTAAGAGTGATGTACTGGTGAGAAAAAACTATAATCTCTCAGAGTGGGTGATGTGAACGCCAAGCATCACAAAGACCAAAATCCTTCATGTACTGTTTAAGAATGTCTGCAGACTGCCAGTTCCTTTGACTCACTGCTGTACTGAGCCTGTCAATATCTGGATTAAACACTAGGTTGAAGTCTCCTCCTATTATAATTGTGGAGTCAGAGTGATCAGAAAATGAGGTGAAGAAAGAGTGAAAGAAGGAGGGGTCATCAACATTTGGCCCATATATACTAGCAATACATAAATCTGTATTCTGAATAGATAAATTAAGTATTATAAATCTGCCTTCAGGATCTATTGTGGTGTTTGTAATTTAAAGTTTTCCTGTTAATCAGTATGGCTACACCTCTTTGTTTGGAGTTGTAGCAGGCTGAGTAAGTGTGAGGGAACTGTGGAGAGGAGACAGTGTGTTCAATGTTTTGGACACGTGTCTCCTGTAGAAACATAACATCAGCTTTTAAGTCTTTTAAACTGATTAAAAATGTTTTGCCTCTTTTCCCTCGACCCAGCTCCATGTACATTCCATGAGACAAACCTCAGTGTGCTCATGTTTAAACTAATTGGTGGAGTGTTGTGTGCTCACTAAAGATGTGTGTGTGTGTGGGTGTGTGTGTGTGTGTGCTGAATGCTGGTCTGTGTGCGTCTGCGCTGTATATTAGCATGATAAACTGTGGCAATGAAAGTGAAATAAACATAGTGCTGAGTGCAGAAGGAGAAAAGACGTGAAAAATGGAAGTGAAAATAAAATGGGTGCCAAAACAACATTCTAAAACTACAACAAGAAGAGGGGGAAGAAAAAGGAAAAAAAAAACAACAGAACATCACGGCACTATGCCGATTACACTGGCGTTAATGATCATGTTTAGACAAATGAGTTTACATTTCAAATGAAGACAAAAACAGAATAGAAGAGTCAGAAAAGGCATCAGTGTGGACACAGATCACCTGTTTGATCAGTAGGGCCATGGTGTGGTATTCTGGTCTCAATAAAGATGTCCGTTAACATAAAGTTTATCCACAGTGATGACAGCCCAGGAGCCTCCTTGCATGAACTTTTTCCGTATTGGGAAACAGGACTTTGCGTTGCTCCAGGATCTCTTTTGGAAACTGATCGTTAACGCTGAAGTCCGTTCCTTCCTTTTTCTTTGTAGTGTTCAAAACTTGGCCACAATCGGTCTGGGGTCTGTGTCCGTCAGGTCGCTTACCTCCCAGGCGGTGACTCTATGAAAGTGATGGTCTTCACGGTGTCCGTCCGGGAGCTTCAGGTGGGTCTGAATGAAGGATTTCAACAGTTATTTCTGGGTGTTCTTCTGCCGTTTTGGGATGCCTGAAAATATGAGGTTTATCCCTCATGCTGCGGGCCTGAGCTCAATAATGTATCTTTAATCATTTTATTTTCTTTTAGTGAGCCGGTCATTCCCACTCGGTGAGGGAATTTCACCAACTCCTTAAGCACAGCATTTTCAGGCAGTGAGTGTTTCCACCTGCTGCTGGCTAAACTCTATGGACTCCCTCAAGGCCTGAAACTCCTTGTGGGAGGATTTCAACCAGAGCCAAGCGGGCGTCAAAATTTGACAGCTTGCTATTAACAGACTCCAGAATGTCCATCACAGTGGGCTGGTTTGTGAAGAGGCTGCTTCTGGGGATTCTTCAGGGCAACTTCTTTTGGTAGAACGGAGCCTCCTTTGTCTAGTGGAGGGAGTCGAGGTCTTATCAGAAATCAGAAATCAGAATACTTTATTGATCCCAGAGGGAAATTTCTGTTGTACAGCTGCAACTGTTTCATTGTAAATGAATAAAACCAAAAACACAATAACATACAACTAAAAGGCATAAAAATATAAAGACTAAAGAGATAATTTGACTATATACACATCTAAATCTATACACATATAAAACTTGTGAGTGCAAAAAAATTTTTAAATAGGTGTCATTGTATATATGCACAGTCTTTTTTTTTTAATGTATAAGTGTATGTACAATGTATATGGAACAATTTTATGTACAGTTGCAGGCACACATACCCAATGAATACTGATAAATGAATGACACTGATGAACCACAATGTCACCTATTAAGGGAGGAGGTTATAGAGTCTGATTGCCACAGGTAGAAAATGACCTCCTGTGGCGCTCTGTGGTGCATTTTGGTGGGATGAGTCTTGCACTGACTGTGCTCCTGTGTCCCATCACTGTGTTGTAGAGTGGGTGGGAGCCATTGTTCATAATGGCCCGCAGCTTAGACAGCATCCTCCTCTCCGACACTGCCATAAGCGAATCCAGCTCCACTCCCACCACATCACTGGCTTTGTGGATCAGTTTATTGAGTCTGTTGGCGTCTGCTGCCCTCAGTCTGCTGCCCCAGCATGCAACAGCATAGAGGATGGCACTCGCCACCACAGACTCATCGAAGATCCTGAGCATAGTCCGGCAGATGTTGAAGGACCTCAGGCGTCTCAGAAAATAGAGACGACTTTGGCCCTTCCTGTATAGGGCATCAGTGTTCTTAGCCCAGTCCAGTTTGTTGTCAATGTGTACTCCCAGATATTTGTAGTCCTCTACGGTGTCCACACTGACCCCCCCGATGGACATAGGGGCCACCGGTGCCTTGTCTTTCCTCAAGTCCACCACCAGTTCCTTTGTCTTTGTCACGTTGAGCTCTAGATGGTTCCGCTTGCACCATGTGACAAAGTCCTTCACTGTCCTCCTGTACTCATCCTCATCTCCCCTGCTGATACATCCAACTACTGCAGATCATCAGAAAACTTCTGAAGATGGCAGGTCTCTGAGCAGTAGCTGAAGTCTGTGGTGTAGAGGGTGAAGAGGAAGGGAGAGAGGACAGTTCCCTTGTGGGGCTCCAGTGCTGCTGACTACTCTGTCAGACACACAGTGCTGCAGGCGTACATACTGTGGTCTGCCAGTCAGGTAGTCAACAATCCAGGACACAAGGGGAGACATCTACCTGCATCGCTGTCAACTGATCACCCAGAAGAGCAGGCTGAATGGTGGTTGAATGCACTTGAGAAATCAAGAACATGACCCTCACAGTGCTGGCCGGCTTATCCAGGTGAGCATAGACTCGGTTATCAGGTAGATAATGGCGTCCTCAACTCCCAGGCAGGGCTGGTAGACGAACTGGAGGGGGTCCAGAAATGACTGGACGATGGGCCGGAGCTTGATCCAGGACGAGCCTCTCCATGGTCTTCATTATGTGGGAAGTCAGTGCCACGGGCCTGTAATCCTTGATGTCACTGGGTCGCGTCATCTTCGGGACCGGAAACGATGCAAGATGTCTTCCATATCACAGGGACCCTCTGAAGATTCAGGCTCATACTGAAGACATGGTGCAGTATCTCCACAAAGCTGGGTGGCACAGGCTTTAAGCACCCTGGGGGAGACCCCGTCAGGGCCTGCAGCCTTGTTTGTGTGGAGTCTCTTAAGTTGTCTTCTCACCTGGTCAGCAGTGAGACTAACTGTAGAGGTGGCGGGTGGGGGAGGGGTGGAGACGTCAAGAGGGCCATCACAGGAAGGAGGCAGGCTATTGTGAGTTGTGGGGGTGGGTGGGGGTGGAGTGGACTTCTGGAGACCGGCAGCAGAGCTGTCTGGACGAGGGATGACAGAGACTGCAGTGTCAAACCTGTTAAAGAACAGATTTAGCTCATTGGCCCTGTCCACACTGCCCTCCATTCCCTGTTGTTGCTGGTCCTGAAGCCAGTGATGGTTCTTATTCCACTCCATACCTCCCTCATGGTGTTCTGCTGGAGTTTCAGCTCCAGCTTCCTCCTATAATTGTCCGGTTTGCCCATGACGGTCTGCTCGAAACACTCATCGATATACACCTGTAAGCCGTCCAGATCCTCTTTGTCGTGCTCCAGAGTGTTAGAGAAAAAAATGCCTAGAAATTCTTAATTATCTATGCCACTGTCTGACAATTAGTTGGCAGAGGAAACTAATCAGAAAAGGTTTTTGCACTCAGTGACGGGCCGCCATGTTGGAAACTGCCGAGATTCTTGTGCATTCTCGCGTTACAGCATAGTGCCCCTGTATGTCTGTTTTGTGTTGGACTGCTGTCTGTAAAGCAAACGGCCATTTTGGTTTGGATTTCAGTGTCAGACAGAGTTTAAGGTGGAATGAAGTGTTTGAGAGTTTCACAGTGAATTATCCAGTGGAGGATTATTCTTCTTCTTTGAAGCTTTGAAATGTCAACATTGTTTGCTACAGTCAATGGACTAAAGCAGAGAAGAAGAAACCAGACTTTACCATGAAGATCCTCAGTGTGGATCAGTATAATATCAGTCTTATGTCTGCAGTTTAGTGTTTCACATCAGATTCATCTCAGCACAACTAAAACATGGAGACTGACCTCAGAGTTTCAAGAACACATCGTGGACTCTCCAGAAAACCACACAGATGCTTCACTCCTGAATCCTGCAGCTCGTTTTCTCTCAGGTCCAGCTGTCTCAGATGGGAGGGGTTGGACTTCAGAGCTGCTGCCAGATCGTCACAGCTGATCTCTGACAAACCACAGCTCCACAATCTGTATAAAGAATCAAAGATGTGAGTTTTTTAGACAAAGTTTGAAATCATTAATATTGTACACACTGTCAGAACCACCCTCCCCAACCTGCAGGACATTTACACCAAGCAGTGCAGGCTGAGGGCCATGAAGATCCTAAAACAGCCCAGCCAACCCGGACACTCTCTCTTCTCCCTGCTCCCATCAGGCCGGCGTTACCGCTGCCTGAGGACTAAGACTGAAAGGTTGAAGAAGAGTTTTTACCCACAAGCCATCTATCTGCTCAACTCTGAGCCCTAACTGGACTATTATTGCACAATGTAAATATTATAATATTCTATAATTCCATGTAAAAGTGTGTATAGTGTATAGTATATAGTGTATAGTGTGAAATTATTTTTATTTTATTCTTCTTCTTTATATGTGTGTGTATATATGGTTGCAGGTACAAAATACATTTCACTGTGCATTGTACTGTGTATAACTGTGCATGTGACAAATAAACACTATCTTATCTTATCTGTTAACAACATCACATTGTGTTGAAATAAACTTTAGTTTTGTGAATAAATGTGTGAAATGCTCCTAAATATAAAGTGAAAATAAAGCTGATGACATTTGATTTGCTGCAGTTTCTTTGTGAGGGAGCAGGACATACAAACAACTGCAGAGGGCGTGTCTGATGGACTGAACATGAAACAGGAAGTGTTGAGCTGAAATCTGCTCAGGATGAATGCAGGTGCAGGTGTGTCACAGGTGAATGTGGGTGGACTGTCACACTCTGTCACAGCGTAGCACAAGCGCACTAACATCCACTCTGAGTGCAGATCATAGAAAGTGTCTGCGGCAGCTGGAGCTGACGATCCTCACATCACAGAAAGTGTGTGAGAAGAAGAAGAAGAAGAAGAAGATTTACCCAACAGTTTAACATTGGCCACATTAGGATCACCATGGCAACGCGTGTAACAGAGCTGCCCACCTACTCCAGGACATTGTGATGATGTCACGCTTTGCCTGTGCTGGAAACACGCTGGCGCTGCAGTACCTCACAGTACCACCAGGGGGCTTTAACAAGCCAACCAGCTGGATGGTTGATGGGTGTGTAGATGTGGCCTCCACACCTGTTGTGTTGTCTTTGGTTTTGTTGAACAGTATTTATAATGTAGTCTCGTGTAAATGGCTGATAAACAGGAAGCTGGCAGAAAGTTGTTGGCTGGAAATTAATATCACCCCCTGCTGGTACTGCAAGGTACTGCAACTTCCTGTGAATTCAGCCTGTGTGTACATTTCACACTACAGTCACACATCTACACTTCGAGGAGAAACGGTCGCTGCTGCTGAAACTTATTTGCACATCTACATCATGATGTACGTTCACACTGCCTTCAGGTGCAGCTCGTAAACTCAGCCACTGGTGCTTTAAAGACAGAAGGTTGTTTGTGAAGCTTTTTGGGGAAATGCTCCTTTGTTGGCACAGACTCATCTGTCATCACTCTCTGCTCTCTGTGATGTAGTGTTTGATAGAACAATCCTAATGATGAAATGCATTCAAACATCTGCATCAAACAAATATCATTTCATCACCAACATCTTTGTGTAACACATCACAGAGAGCCTTTGTGATAGTTTCATGTTCTATACAAACTAAAGTGAAGCTCAGCATAAGCAGTGCTGTACAGCCATGTTTACATATTTCTAAGAATGTTATAATCAGGTTGTTACCAACATGCTGCACCGTGTTCATGCTCAAAGTTTCACATGGTTAATGCAGCATTTGGCTGTTATTAGATCATTATGAGATCAGTCAGATGCATTATGATACCTGGATACAATCATATTTAGGTTCATGGTTATAACTGTGTTAATGAATCCAGTCAAACTGTTAATGAAGCCATGTTCTTGTTCCCCCTGTCCTCCAGTTCATCTCTGATCATTCTCAATGACACGGCTGCAGGAATCTGACATTATTACTTCCTGAAATCACAAGAATTTCCCTTCACTGCTGTTTAAGCAGATATTCCCAAAGCCATAAAACATGGAAATGAAGTTGTTTTCTGCAAACATGTTCTTATTAAACCAGAGATGATTTTCATGACACGGCTGCAGGAATCTGACTTTATTACTTCCTGAAATCACAAGAATTTCCTTCACTGCTGTTTAAGCAGATATTCCCAAAGCCATAAAACATGGAAATGAAGTTGTTTTCTGCAAACATGTTCTTATTAAACCAGAGATCATTTTCATGACACGGCTGCAGGAATCTGACTTTATTACTTCCTGAAATCACAAGAATTTCCTTCACTGCTGTTTAAGCAGATATTCCCAAAGCCATAAAACATGGAAATGAAGTTGTTTTCTGCAAACATGTTCTTATTAAACCAGAGATCATTTTCATGACACGGCTGCAGGAATCTGACTTTATTACTTCCTAGAAATGTTGTTGAATGCATTTCATCCACATGAATCTGCAGATGAAGGTGAGGATTATTAACAACAGGTATTTTTGTTGAACACCTTTGACTCAAAAACATCTCAGAGAGCTTCACAGGTTTAATCAGTGATCTCTGTTATAAGCATGAAGCTCTGCTTTGATTCCTGCTTATTCTGATGGCAGAAGAACAAACTGAAGCACTATTGTAAAGTTTACCCAGTAAACTATAATCCTGTTATGCAGACCAAAGCAGGACTGAACTATGTCACTGTGTCCTAAAATACTAAATGTTTTTGAATCTTCATTAAGACAATGCGGAGATTGAGTGAAGAATTTGACTTGAGACCTTTTTGTTGTGAATAAGTGATCACGGACATTTTCAGTTTAGTATGACCATTTTTGTATGACTATTTGTATATCAATATTTACTTTCTACTATTTATTATATACTATTTTAACATGTATTTTTTAATATTAAGACCTTCTGTTATGTGCAGCCCACATGTATGTATTCTGGTATTTTTTATATGCTACAATCGGTTTAGTCTATTTTTTACCACTTCTATCCCTAAAATATCTTAGGGCTTCTGAGATTACTTTTAGACTATATCCACTTGAGTTTTTCACAATTTGCATGTACCCCTACATGTCCCTTTCCCTATTTGGACATTGGACATGATCATGTGATAATCTTGAATGTGGGTGGGGTATATATACATGTGTCTGCATTCTGTCATTAAGTCTGAAGAAGGGCATGGATGCCCGAAACGTTACTTCACCTTGAAGGCAATTAAATATTTTTCTAGGAGCGTTCCAGTGTGCGGACTGTCTTTTTCCATTGATATCGTCCTTGTTCCTGCACCCCTTCAACTGCTGGATGTGCGTGTTTGGCTTGTATAGTTTATTATTGTTAGCCACTTGTACAATGACTGCAGAAGCCTTATCTGCAGAGACAAGATGCTTCAAAATGCATCTGAGAGCAGTTTGTGGATCATATTGGAGTAAGGAGGAAGAATTCAACTCCACTCATTCATATAGAGACACTAGAACACTCGAGTGTGTGTGATGCATTCAGTGCAAGAGTGTGTGGAAACATTAATGGTACTTAACACCCCTCAGACATGAAGAACCAACAACCATCGATTCAACACAGGTGATTCAGTTCAGTTAATCCCACATCTCAGCTCATCAAAGTCTTTGAGTTCATTTACAAGGGAAAAAGAATCCAAACAAAACTACACTCTGGCTTTTCCAATCCAAACAAAAACAAAACAACGGAGCGCGCTTCTCACTTCCAAACTATGCCAGCTCCGGCTGTCAACAACTCAAACCCACTGAGTTGAACCAGCCAGAGGACTTAGGATACCAAGGCTCGTGTTAGGTTGTCCAATGCAGGGCTGTTTCTTTGAGTGACTCCCGGAAGGGCTTCTCAGCTGCGCCCTATCATGAGGCTAAGTTACCCACGGAGCTACTGAGCGAGGGGGGTTTCACTTGCTGTGTGTTCGGCCGAGATCTCCACGGATAATTTGTCTTTCTTCAATGCTCGACCACTACTACAGTGAGCCTGGGCCCATAAGCAAAGTAGTACAGGGGCTGGGTTAATGGCAACGCCAAATCTGTGGCATCCCATTGGTTGGCACCCGGCACGCATGGAGGAAAGCTCAAGGAAACAAACAATCACAGGTGGGCATATTTTAAGGGACAGCCATCCAGCTGTCACAGTGTAACAACAACATTAATTTACTCCATATTTAGTTTGGTTATTTTTTCATGAATCAGCAGAAGGGGTGGAGGAGGACATCTCAGGTGGGGGGGCTTTCAGGGAAGGCTGAGAAAGAGGGTGAATTCAGAGACCTGGAAGGTGAATATCCAGAGAAAAGGAGGAGAGGCCAGTCTTATGTGGGGAGGAACCATCAGGAGCCTGGTTTGTTCCTTCAGACCTTCCAAAAAGCTCCATCACGCTGCTGCAGGTCTTCTTCATCAAACATGGACCTGCAGCCTATCTTCAAATCCGTGAGTCACCTCCACACAGTGTATGAGCTCCTCTGCAGACCGTGGACTCCAGCCTCTGTCAAGGCAAGTTTCCACCAAAGTTTCAAAGACTTCAGTCTGACTCTTTCCCACCGAGGAAAGACCAGTGCCAGACTAGTCGTGCATTCAAGGCGGGAACACCCTTTGACCTTTGGACTTTGCCTGGCAACAGCACTGTGACCCCTTCCCTCTCTGAGCTGATCCAATCACTGCAAAGGTCTCAGATAAAGGTTAATAAAGGTCACTGACGTGACCTTTGTTAGAAAAACAGTTGGTGTAATGTAGGGATGGGAATTGATAAGAATTTAGCAATTCCGATTCCATTACCAATATCAGTTATCGATTCGATTCCTTATCGATTCTCTTATCAATTATCATTGGGTTAGTGAATAAAATATACCACAAATGGGTTAACTCTTTTTAATATAAAGTAGAACAAAATTAAAACTGGCATAAAAAATAAGAATTCCTCTTTCAAAATTAATACTATTAATATTTAACATTTTAACATAAAATACAACTGCAAGGTGGCTCAGAGAACCAGCATCTGAGCCAGCCAGACTGGCAGTCCTCATCAACAAAATGTTACAGGAGATGGAGATTATTCATACAGTATAGTGAAAGCAGTACAGTAAAACAGGTTGCAACTAATGATTATTCCATTGATTAATCGAGTGATCTGATTAGAAATACTTTTTTCACATTAACAGTTCATCTGCATATTTTAACTTCCATACTGCAGTTTTTCTCTGTGTGAAACAAACAGGGTGGATGGAGCAGCTACAAAGTTCTCTGTTCTTCACTTATTGATCAGGTGGTTGATGAAGGACCTCCAGCTGTTTCCCAGTAAAAGTTTTAACGGTGGTTACAGGAAAAAGCGCTGCTGCTTTAGACGCTAGAAAAACATCTCCTTTTGCTCCACCTGAGCTCACCGTCTCGGTAACGGCTCCACCTTTTTGCGCTTGCTGCGTGTGCATAGACTGCAGTAAAACAGCTACTGCTGTGAACATAATTTTGTAATGCTTTTTATCCTGATGCTACTGTCTTGATGCTGTTGGATATATTCTGAACCAAACAAGGCGCGTGTGTGATGTAATCACGCAAATGAGTCCTCACGTCAGTGGAATCGATAAGCGGAATCGTCAAGCAGGCAGACTAACGATTCCAAGGAATTGAATTATTGGGACCGATTCTCTTCAAGAACCAGTTCTCGATTCCGATCCCTAGTGTAATGTGTGTGCTGCAGTGTATCCCTGATGTTGTTGTTCCTTTCTAACCAAAGATCTGGGATCGAGCTTCGCTGAGCTGCTTCTACTTTCATCCAGATACAAACTTCCCACCATTACCTTCATATCTGCCCAGCAACAAGGACTGTTGCCCAGCAACCTAACAGAGCCGAGGAGACCGACATATCTGCTGGGATCTCGAAGGCAGCACGACTCTTCCGGCATTTTTCCGACCTGCCTTTATGCTTTATTATCCGTATATGTTAAAGTCAACAGCAGCATTTAAAGGTCAGCTTCACTCAGTCCTAACTGTGCACAGCTGGCAGGGTGGAGGCTCTCTCTTCCCATAGAAGTGAAGCTGTTGTCCAGCTGCAGCTATTGAAGAAATATTCATGATATATGCCACCTATATATCTTACATACATTTACCTCCCTGAGAATTTGTCTGGAAAAATAACATAACTGATTAAAAATACAGAAGCTTATAATGTTCTGTGTCATCATGACTGTACAATGAATCACACTGATGAAGACTACACAATGATAGAAATGGAGACTTCGAGGTCACCCTGTTGTTGAATTTCTCTGTTTTCCACATTCTGTTTGTAAACGATGTAATCAAGACTGATGAGCTGTGACTATATGAAACTGTAAGCTGAATTAGAATGTGCCAGTACTTCATGCCATCTCATGGCATGCAGTCTGACCCAGATATCTGAACTGTTTGAATGGCTTTATTAAATTTAATATTAGGACTCCTTATTCCGTTGTTTGGTGTCAATTCCTGTTAACAAACGAACATGCCGGAACCTGGGGGGATAGGCTGGTTTTTTCAGGTTCCTTCACTATAAAGATAATATGTTAGAGTTACCTTATAGGTGCTCTTTATGCTGATCTTCACTGAGACTCTTCTTGGTTCTTCATGTTGTTTTTATAATAACAGTAATTATTGTTTTTCAAACCAAACAGCAGAGAATCAGTTGGGACTAAATTCAGCTCCTACAGCAGTGATGGAATAACTCTTAATCCAATTATTTTACACTCACTATCAACAACTCCATCATCCCATCTCGGCCCACGTCACAGTCTGGGGATCATCCTGGATAGCATAAGGCTCACATCAATGACCTTATTCTGCATGTTTCCATCTATGCGACATCACCTGCCTTCATCCATCCCTCACACCCGTCAGCACCACCATCCTTGTTCATGCCCTGCTCCCTTCTTGCATTGATTGCTGTGACTCACTTCTTTCTGCTTTATGGCTCAAACTTCTCTGCAAACTTCAAATGATCCAGAATTCATAACCTGAACCTCCTCCACTCAACACGTCACCCCCACCCCTTCAGGAACTCCACTGGCTCCCTATGAACCATCATACTGAATATAAGCTCCTCCTCCTCACCTACAGACCTCTTCATACCCCTGCACCCCCACACATCGCTGCTCTCATTCATTCTTACACTCCCTCACCTACACTTGGTTCCTCTTCTTCCATCTTCTCACTACACCTGCTGTTCTTCTATCTACGATGGGGTCCAGAGCGTTCTGTTCCTCAGCCTCTCGTCTCTGGAACTCCCTCCCACCATCCTTGAAGGACGTCGACCGTCCATCACTCTTCACATCCCGTCTAAAACTCAGCTGTTTAAAGGAGCAGTGGGAATCTAACTACGATGTTTTGGGGGATTTCATTACACTCTGTTTAACAAATTGGTTTGATTGCTGCTCTGCTGGTGCTTTATTGTTTTACTAAACAGCAGACACAGCTCCTCTCTGGAGCCAACGTTCTTCTGCTTCATCTCCGCCCTCTTTTCTTTATCCTCCATCTCTCTTTCCTCTTCTTCAATGTTCGGCAACCACAGAGCCTCTCACAGCGGCTAATACACCCATACTTGACTAGCTAGCATTACCCAGCATGCCGTTCAGCAGGGTCATTTTGTAACTGTCCAATAATTCCTGCTCCAAACTGTTTGTGTTTCACAGACTGCTGTGTGCCATGACCTTTGAACTGCTACAGAGCGTTAGCTGTGGTTATTAATGGTTGTGTCTCATACTTTATTGAAGCTTTGAAATGTGAACATTGTTCTGCTACAGTCAATGGACTAAAGCAGAACAATGTTCACAGTGTGGATCAGTATAATATCAGCCTTATGTCTGCAGTTTAGTGTTTCACATCAGATTCATCTCAGCACAACTAAAACATGGAGACTGACCTCAGAGCTTCAAGAACACATCGTGGACTCTCCAGAAAACAACACAGCTGCTTCACTCCTGAATCCTGCAGCTCATTCCAGCTCAGGTCCAGCTGTCTCAGATGGGAGGGGTTGGACTTCAGAGCTGCTGCCAGATAATCACAGCTGATCTTTGACAAACCACACTTCCTCAATCTGTATAAGAATCAAAGATGTGAGTTTATTAGAAAAGTTTGAAATCATTCAGTGTTTCATAATCAGAGCTGAAGAAAGTTCAGAATGGAGAAGTTTAGAAAATGGAAACTCCAAACAGCTGAAGCCAACAGGATGCAGCTTCAAACCAACATAACAAGAGAAAACCTTTTGAGATTAAAGTCATACATTTATAATAATAAACTAGAAAACAGAAGAAGACACTAGAAGCAGACGAACTCCGAGCTCGTCTTCATTCCAACAAGTCGTCTTCTGAGCTGGACCAACAACACTGGTCTCTGTGTGCAGCTGCTGTGAGATGAACGCTCAGGGAGCGTCTACAAAGTGCAGCACTGAAAGAACATCATCCAGAAATTTGCTTCTGTCACACAAACATCTGCTGTCATTATTTTAGCCAAACTCTGTGGAGGCCTTTATTGGAGGTCAAAGGTTATTAAAATGGTCAGAGCAAAGAGGGTGATGAGGAAATATGATGAAATGTTGTGTATTAGCAGGAAGTTATTTAAAAAAAGAAGATGGGTTTTAAAACGAACTTTAAAAGTGGACAGTGAAGGGGCAAAGGCAAGTCGTTCCATAACTTAGCACTAATGACAAAGAAAGCCCTGTCCCCTCTGAGCTTCCTTCTTGATCTCGATACCTCCCGCAGCAGCTGGTCTGCTGACCCAAGAGACCGACAAGGTATGTAGAGGTGAAGAAGCTCCGAGACGTAAGGCAAGGCAAGATTGTGCAAAGATTTACAAACAAACATAAGAATTTTAAGATGAATCCTAAAATATACAGGCAACCAGTGGAGTGAGACCAGGACAAAGGTCATGTGCTCTCTCATTTGAGTTCCCGTCAAAAGTTGTGCATCAGCATTTTGAACTAGCTGCAGATGTGAGAGTAGCGATTGACTGACTCCCAAATACAGTGGGTTACAGTAATCCAGTCGAGATTAAATAAAAGCGTGGATCACTGTTTCAAAGTGCTGCCTAGAAAGAAACGGTTTATGGATGCAAATCACTTCAAATGATTTGGCTGTCCAATTTAAAATCACTGTCCACCTTAAAATCAAGATCAGGAATAATGTGTTTAAAATATACCTCCGAGGGTCCCAAGTCAACAGAGGAGGACTCACAGGAGCCACTGGGTCCAAACACCTTCACCTCTGTTTTCTTTTCATTAAAATTTAAACATTTCAAGGCCAACCAAGCTTTAATGTCACCTAGACATGCCAGGAGATGTTTTATGGAATGGACATCCTTCTGCTTAAAGGGCAAATAAATTTGGCAATCGTCAGCATAACAATGGTAAATGGACTAGTTCTTATATAGTGCTTTTCTACTCAGTATGAGCACTCAAAGCGCTTACACAACATGTTTACATTTACCCATGCACACCCACATTCATACAAGCACTTCCATGATTAACTAAGCTAAGTTCTTCAATTATCTAACATTCACACTCCAACGCTTGCGTCGGAGAGCAACTTGAGGTTAAGTATCTTGCCCAAGCATACATTAACATGCAGTCTGGAGTAGCCAGGAATCGAACCGCTGACCTTCCGATCAGTAGGTGACCTGCTCTACCTCCTGAGCTACAGCCACAATGAAATGAAATTCCATGTCTCCTGAGGATAGAACCCAGAGGCAGTAAATACAGCGAGAAAAGCAGTGGGCCCAGAATTGAACCCTGCGGGATGCCACATGGTAGAAAAGCAGCAGATGATTCAGAATCAAGAATGCTCACAGAAAAAGTTTTCTCTGCCAGGTAAGGACTGAACCATTTAAGTACAGTGCCACCAATACCTACTAAGTGGTGTAAACGAGATATTAAAATGTTGTGTTCTACTGTATCAAAGGCAGCAGTTAGGTCAAGTAAAACCAGTACAACATGGTTACCAGAATCACATGCAAGAAGGATGTCATTAAAAACCCTCATTAAAGCAGATACATAAGGACTCATCTTCCATCCATGGACTCAATATACACACAACACTGCAAGAAAAAAACCACAACACATCATCGGAGACCGTCACCATCCAGGTCCCACCCTCCTCAGGCAGACAAAATCCAGCATCCAGCCTGAGACGCAGCAGGGCGACAGTCTGATCACCAACACGCTTCCACAGCAGCTTCTGTCCTGCTGCAGTCAGACTGATGCAACAACTAAATAAGGACCAACTCAGACTCACACAGCAGCTCATTTATCCACAAGTGCACCAACATGTGCAATATTAGTTTCATACTGCTCTGACTCTGAGCTCTGCAGCAGGTTTCCTGAGGACTCAGACCCAGTGTGTGAGTACAGATGCAAATAAAAATCTGCTCTTTATTTGATCTTCTCACTAACATAGAAGAGGAACAACCTGCTCTGCTTCAGTGGACCAGCAGCCACTGATGGAGAACATCTGCTGATGCAGGAGTGAATGTGATCATCTAACTTTATTGATGCCAACATGCTGCAGTCACAGAGATGAACGAATCACAGAGGTACCCTGGGTAATGATGAGCCAGGATCTGGGGGAGTTCGCCCCCAAACTGGCCGTTCTCCTGAATAAGCTGACGGAGCGTTTTGGGGTGTTTCCTCCTTTTATTGTGTTGATGCAAATGTGTGCACACAGGTGTGAGTCGATGCTGCCTGAACAACGTGCAAACGTCTTCCGTCTGACTGAAGACGTGTAACACAAACCAACGCACCGAAGCATCAACTCAATCTGTCATCTGACTCTACAATGAAGCCTGAACAGGAAGCAGAGACAGCTCGCTTTCAAAGTAAAAGCTGCTCCTTTTGAACACAGGCCCCACCCACTCACAGCTGGGGGTCTGTCCAAGAGGCCAGAAACCAAAGCAACACGCAGATAAAGCAAATCTTCCTAAAACACGAGGATCTAATTGTATCTTCTGATGTATCTATTGAATTGGTAGAATCCAGTGTTGGTGGGGGTGTTCCAGCCTTCCTCCCTCTGCTGCCGAGGCTGTTGGTCTCTCCCAAACTCAGCTCCAGGACTTCCAAATGAATGAAAGCAGCAGGAGTCGGTTCAGCAAATGAAAGAGGAAAAGGAGACAGCGAGCAGAGGGAGGCCACCCTGACCATCACCTTTATGGGACTCTGAAAACATCACAGTTCCATTAAAGTTGGTGAGAAAATGCTGAGCAGGATGAGCTGCAGGCTGATCTGGAGGCTGCAGCAGCAGCTCACAGTCACAGTGGATCTGCAGCCATGAAAAAGCTCTGGCTGCTTCATTTCTCATTTCATATCAGATCCTTTAAAGCTTCAGTGAAGCTGGACTGTGATGCTTCCTTTCCATATCCCACTGAGGCCTCCATAATGACTCCAACTCTGCTGTATACACACTGTATGTCCTGATGTCTCATCACTGAAGAAGGAAGAAAAGGCGAGCATTCAAATCCAGCTGCTGAGGCTCCATCAAACATTTGTGCCCAGGGGTCTGTAAGCTGGAGATCCAGCCATGGCCACATGCAGCCATCATGGATTTAGTGTGAACAATAAAACAGGCAGTGATGTTTCCACAGCTGATCAATACAATTTGTAGCGGCCATTCGTCCACATCCAAACCCAACAAATCCAAATGGCCACTGAGACACCTCAGAACTGGATCTTACGCAGGTCAAAGAGGTCTTACAAATAACACAATGTCCATACAGAAATACATTTGGGTCAGTTTATTCTCCATTACGCAGCAAACTTACAGACATAAGCAATTTAGTCTGCAGCCTCTCTGTCGCCTGGTAAAAAACCGTATGACCCGGTGCCTGCTGACCCCTCCCACTTGACCTACTTAAGTAAATTAAGTCTACGCCTACTTAGCCATAAAAACAAAAAGTGAACCCAAATTTATCAGAAGTAAAAATAGACCATAAACTTAACCTTAGCAAAAATAAACTCAACACTTTAATCCAAAAAGCAAAATAACCCACAAATAGCTCCAACACAATTATTGAATAATAAAGAACAGAATCAACTGTTGGAGAACGAATCCACACGTCAATCAACATTTTCATCAGCACAAGCAGGACCATGAAAGCAGGAAACAGCCCAAACTGCCATTTCTCCTTCTCCAACTGCTGCACATGAATGATCCTTCATACACAGACCCACAGCCTCTGATTGGTCTGAAGTCTCTCTGACAGCCAATAGGAACAAAGAAAAGTCCAGACTGACAGTCTGATGCTCTGTGGGGTTAGGCAGTGAACTGCTCACGCTGCTTTCAAGGTCCTCCCAAACTGTCTGAACTGGATCAACTTTCTGAAGCAGATCTGTGATCAGCTGCTGTGTCTAACATGTGGACCTGACTCATGAACTGTATTAAACACTGTGACTGAACTGAGAACTGCTCCAACATGGAAACTATTGCTTCATGTTACCATCACTTCTGTATGTTAGTGTCTCAGTGACATGTCAGACTGGGCTCCATGGACACCTCAGACACTTGGACTGGTCTCAGCGGCCTTCTTCTTGGAGTCCTTCCAGCAGAGTCCTTTCTCTGCTCCAGCTTCTGTGTGAAACGCTCACACAGAGCCTGAATCCTGCTTTGTTGGCATGTTTGGGCCTGTGTGAGGCTGCTCTTTGTTCCTCTGCTTTAACACACACCTCAGCAGCACAGCAGCTGTGTGGTGTCTCTGTAGCAGCCATGAACATCATCACAGCTCCGACCTTCACCTTTATTAGCTTTGACATTCACGTCTCTGTTTCCACAGAAGCTCCAAGTCTCTGCAGCCTGTTTGGACCTGTTATCATCAGATCTTCAACAGCCTCATTCACATCCCTCACACACTCTACAGCCTCATCAGTGCTGACTTCATCTTCACTGACTGATGGAGCACAACATGAACCTGTGGAGGCTGAAAAACTGTCCTGTCCAACATCTCCCCGTCACCGCTCCACTTGTGTCAGCCTTTAAATGAACTGCTCAAGTCTGTCACTTCTATTTGGAGCCAGAAGGAAAAAGTGTTGTTTGGAAAGACACAACATTTCTGAAAGCACTCAAACTTCTTCACATTTGTCTTCAGACACATCCTGAACATTTAGGAACCAAAGAAAGCTTCAAACATCAATCAAAGATCTGAAATATAGAAAAAAAACTGACCGGGGGTGGGCTAACAACCTGAATCTATTTTTCAATAGATTTGACTCTGGGTCATTGACCCCCCCCCCCCACCCCTCAGCTCCCATCTGCCCCCTTCCGTATGCTGACCCCCCTCTCTCCTGGTGCAATGCCATCATTGCCTGCACTCTCCTCACCCTCACCCACAGCGGAGCCAGCCCCATCACCCACCCCAACCCAGCCTCACATCCACCTCACACCTGATCAGGTGAGAAGTCAGCTCAGGAAGACGAAGATCAGGAAGGCAGCAGGTCCAGATGGAATCAGCTCCAGACTGCTCAGGGACTGTGCAGACCAGCTCTGTCAGGTGGTCCTTCACATCTTCAACCTGAGCCTGAATCTGGAGAGGGTTCCTGAACTGTGGAAGACTTCCTGCATAGTTCCAGTGCCAAAGATCGCACATCCCAGGGAGTCCAACCACTACAGACCTGTGGCCCTGACTTCTCACCTGATGAAGACCATGGAGAGGCTCATCCTGCACCACCTCCGCCCACTGGTGAGCTCAGCGCTGGACTCCCTGCAGTTCGCCTACCAGCCCGGCATCGGGGTGGACGATGCCGTCATCTACCTGCTGCACAGATCCCTCTCTCACCTAGAGCAGGCAGGGAACACTGTGAGGGTCATGTTCTTTGACTTCTCCAGTGCTTTCAACACCATCCAGCCTGCACTGTTGAGAGGGAAGATGGAGGGAGCCGGAGTGGACAGGCAGCTGACGGCATGGACCATCAACTACCTCACCAACAGACCACAGTATGTGAGGTGCCATGACTGTGTGTCTGATGTAGTAGTCTGCAGCACGGGGGCGCCACAGGGCACGGTCCTCTCACCCTTTCTGTTCAGTCTGTACACCTCAGATTTCAGGTACAATTCAGACCATTGTCACCTACATAAGTTCTCAGATGACACGGCCATCATCGGATGTGTATCAGATGGGAACGACCAGGAATACAGGGGGGTCATCGGTGACTTTGTCGGCTGGTGTGAGAACAACGCACTCCAAATCAACGCCAGCAAGACGAAGGAGATGATCATAGACTTCAGGAGGAAGCCACCCCCTACAGCACCGGTGAACATCCAGGGAAAGGACATGGAGACAGTGGTCTCCTACAAGTACCTGGGTGTTCATCTCAACAACAAGCTGGACTGGACTACAAACACAGACGTCCTGTATAAGAAGGGCCAGAGTCGACTACACCTGCTGAGGAGACTGAGGTCCTTTGGTGTCTGCAGGACTCTGTTAAAGACCTTTTATGACACAGTGGTAGCATCTGCCCTTTTCTATGCAGTGGCCTGCTGGGGGGGGTGGATGCAGCGAAAGGGACAGGAGCAGGATCGGCAAACTGGTGCGGAGGTCTAGCTCTGTGTTGGGATGTCCTCTAGAGTCTGTGATGGTGGTGGGTGAGAGGAGGATGTTAGCAAAGCTGACCTCCATCATGGACCCCCCCATCACCCTCTGCATGAGGCCGTGGGTGAGCTGAGCAGCTCCTTCATTCAGAGACTGAAACATCCTCACTGCAGGAAGGAGCGCGTTCGCAGGTCATTCATCCCAACAGCAGTTAGACTGTATAACACATCATGATGTCTTGAGTCACTTGGACACTTTACCTCCTCTGCCATCACTTCATCCATACAGTCCAGATACATTTTATTTATTACACTCACCCATATAATGCATACCGTGTATGCTGTGTACCTTACCGGCTACAAATGTATATAATATTTTGATATCTGTATATAGTGTTTTTGATGTGTGTGTATATGTGTGTATATGTAAATGTGTGTATTGACAGTGATATATATATTTATGTATATAGTGCTTATGTATATGTGTATAGTTTTTTGCTATGTTATTTTATTTTATTCTATTCTATTTTAGTTTTAGTTTAGTTATTTGTTCTTACTCATCCTTTTCATTTTTTCTCTGTACTGAGCTGCTGTAATGTGCAAATTTCCCCGTCGTGGGATCATTAAAGTTTTATCTTATCTTATCTTAACAACAGCTGCAGTCAGTGAACTGACCTCAGAGTCTCCAGTCGACAGTTTGGACTCTCCAGTCCAGCACACAGAAGCTTCACTCCTGAATCCTGCAGGTTGTTGTCACTCATGTCCAGCTGTGTCAGATGGGAGGGGTTGGACTTCAGAGCTGAGGCCACAACTTCACAGTGAGTCTCTGAGAGTCCACAGCTCCTCAGTCTGTGATTAGAGAAAATATGAAGTGTGTTATTGTAAAAGCACAAATGTGCATTATAAACACAGACTGAATGTATATGAAGACAAAACAGAGTGAGGTCATAATGTGATGAACATCTGCTCTGCACATCTGTGCTTCAGCTCCTCTCAGCTTACTGTGTTTGACACAATGATTGTCTGCAGCTCTCTCAGACCTGCACACTTTTAATGAGAAGCTTTGTTTGGCTGCAGATCTGCAGATGAAGGAGGAAAATGGCCTCACATTTAGGCTCCATAATGTCCACAGTCTGTCAGTCACAGCTGATCCAGAGTCAGAGTCAGCACCAACATTTGGACTGTTTCCTGCTTTGAGTCTGACTCCAGGTCAGCTCAGTGAAGAGTTCCAGCTGGGAAAGATGATTGTCAGATGTTAATTCTCCTCTACTTCAGCTCCCAGAACAGATCGCAATTAACCTCAGTTTGCTAGCAAGCGTTGCTTTTACCACTAGTGATCGTTCTGTACTGGAAGGACCCCTTCCCCATCAAAATATTTTTTATACTTTAATCCCTGATTAGTGACTAAATAGAGACCTGCAGTAGAAACACATTTAGGAGAATGCTTGTGAATACAAAGCATTACAACATTGCTCTCTTGCAGCCCCCAGTTTTTCAACATAAACACTGATAACACAACAGTAGCAGCAGCTGTTTTACTGCAGTCTGTCTGCACAAGCACAAAGAGGCGGAGCAGTTATAGAGACGGTGAGCTCAGGTGGAAACATTTTTCTAACGTCCAAAAGATGTTTTTCCTCCTGTAAGCAGTATTAAACCTTTACTGGGAAACAGCTGGAGGTCCGCTGATGTTCCAATTGAACAATAATCCCATACTTTGGAAGTTCGACCTTCCCAAGTACTCGAATACTGAGAAACAGCCCTGATTAATGTGCTGGCAGAGCAGGGGGAGGGGCCAGGGGCCGAGGACAGCCAATGAGAAAGCAGAAGCAGAACATTGTTACATTTTTCTACAAGTTCTCACATTTTGCTGCATATTTACCTTCATAATAATAACGAGGCTGTTACTCTAGCAACGCCGTTTTTGTGTGTATGTCTCAGATTTGTAAATGTGTAAATAAAGATTTTAATGTTTGAAAAGTCTCAAAGTTTGGTTTGAAGCACTGAAAATACACACAAGTCATCAGTTACACAAACACACACACACACACACACAACAAATGACTTTTAATAAAATGATGTTTTCAGTGAGAAACTCAAACTAATGAGGGTCATTTATTCCTGTGAATCTGTGAAGAACTGAAGTACTAATCTACTCTGATTAATGATCTTAATGAGCACATCTGGACTCACTCAGCCTTTCTGCAGTTCCTCACAGCTGGAATCAGTCTCTGTCGTCCCCACTCTAATGTGTTGTACTTGTTCAGGTCCAGCTCATCCAGAACCTCCTCTGACATCTGCAGCATGAAGGCCAGAGCTGAGCACTGGATCACAGAGAGAAACTTTGATCTGTTCTCTGACTTCAGGAACTCCTGGATCTCCTGATGTACTGAGAGGTCGTTCATCTCCATCAGACAGTGGAAGATGTTGATGCTTCTGTCAGGAGAGATTTGATAACTGTTCATCTCCTTCAGGTTCTTGATGACTCTCTGGATGGTTCCTGGACTGTTCTCTGTCTGACCCAGCAGACCTCCTAAGAGTCTCTGGTTGGACTCCAGAGAGAGGCCATGAAGGAAGCGAACAAACAGGTCCAGGTGGCCATTTTTACTCTGGAGGGATTTCTGCATGACTCTCTGAAGGAAAACATCCAGAAATGACAGTTTGTTTTTTTCTCCCAGGAACTTCTCCAGCTCCTCTGTCCTCCTGCTGGTGAAACAGTGGAACATGTAGACTGCAGCCAGAAACTCCTGAATGCTCAGATGAACAAAGCAGTAGACTGGTTTCTGGAAGATCACACACTCTCCCTTGAAGATCTCTGTACAAACTCCTGAGTACACCGAGGCCTCTGTCACATCCAGACCACACTGCTCCAGGTCTTCTTGGTAGAACATGATGTCTCCTTTCTCCAGATGTTCAAACGCCAGCCTCCCCAGCTTCAGAAGAACTTCCCTGTCAGCCTCCGTCAGCTTCTGTGGACTTGTCTCATGTCCCTCATGGTACTTGTTCTTCTTTCTCTTTGTCTGAACCAGCAGGAAGTGTGAGTACATGTCAGTCAGGGTCTTGGGCAGCTCTCCTCTCTGCTCTGTGGTCAACATGTGCTCCAGAACTGTAGCAGTGATCCAGCAGAAGACTGGGATGCTGCACATGATGTGGAGGCTCCTGGATGTCTTCATGTGAGAGATGATTCTGCTGGACAGCTCTTCATCACTGAATCTCCTCCTGAAGTACTCCTCCTTCTGGGCGTCAGTGAAGCCTCGTACTTCTGTCAGCCTGTCCACACATCTAGGAGGGATCTGATTGGCTGCTGCAGGTCGGGAAGTTATCCAGACGAGAGCCGAGGGAAGCAGCTTCCCCTCGATGAGGTTTGTCAGCAGCTCGCTGACTGATGACTTCTGTGTGACATCAGACACGAGCTTCCTGTTGGTGAAATCCAATGAAAGTCTGCTTTCATCCAGGCCATCAAAGATGAACAGAAGCTTCCAGACAGCGAGCTTCTCTGCTGGGACCTTCTGTAATGTTGGATGGAAAACATGGAGCAGCTCCAGAAGACTGTACTGCTGATCTCTGATCAGGTTCAGCTCCCTGAATGAAAGCAGCATCACCACACTGACATGTTGGTTCTCCAAGCCCTCTGCCCAGTCCAGACTGAACTTCTGCACTGAGAAGGTTTTTCCAACGCCAGCGACGCCGTTGGTCAGAACCACTCTGATGGGTCTCTGTTGGTCAGGGAAGGCTTTAAAGATGTCGTGGCACCTGATTGGTCTGTCATGGAGGGTCTTCTTCTTGGAAGCTGTCTCCAGCTGCCTCACCTCATGTTGGGAATGAACCTCTTCACTCTGTCCCTCTGTGATGTAGAGCTCAGTGTAGATCCTGTTCAGGAGGGTTCCACTTCCTGTTTCATCACTTCCTTCAGTCACACGTTCACATCTCCTCCTCAGACTGATCTTATGTTCCTCTAAAACCTCCTGCAGACCAGCATCTGCTGAAAGACAGAAAAACACTGAGACTAAAGAGAAAGAAACTCTGAAATGTGTCAACAACACAACAAGAAGTCCAGTTTTCAGAAATGAGTCCATCAGCAGACACATGTTCAGTCTTACTTTGTCCACAGCTGCTCTGACTGGCTGTCTGCAGTCCAGCTCTGGTTCTGGATCTTTGTCCACACTGGGGACAGGAGGAGTCTCCTGATGAAGCAGACTGGTCCCAGTATGAGGAGATGCACTGTCTGCAGAACCAGTGTCCACAGCTGGTAGAGACCGGATCCTTCAGGACGTCCTGACAGGAAGCACAGCAGGACGGCCGCTCCTCCACACAGACCCCGCTCCTCTTCCTCTCTCTGTGAACACATTTCTTTATGACTAAAATCATTTGCTGACTGTTGCTGACAAAGATCCAGATGTGAGGACACTGTGCAGAAGCTCTGATGGTCACAGAGAACAGGAAAAGTGGAGCTACTTCCTGTTTGAATCCAGCATTCAGGCTGGAACCAAAGTGATGCTTCCTTTGATCTCAGCAGCACTAATGAACTGCTTTTCCTGTCTGATTAAACACTGAGTGATCTGCCTGCAGTTTGCTATGAATACAAACTCAGCACTTCCTGCAGAGCCTTCACAGTAAAAGCCTTCCATCACAGAGAGCTGATTCTGTCCTTCACTGTGTTATAGTCACTGTGTGCAGCTCAGTTTGTGTTAGTTCACTTTGACCTGAGCTTAGAAGGACTCTAAAAACTGTGGGAGAGCAGCAGACTCACACACACAGCTTTCAGCTTTCACTGGAAAGCTTTCAGTCATCAGGAAGGTGACCTCTGACCTCTGACAGAAACATCATCAAGGTGAGCAGGGTTTCAGTATAAAGTGTGAGCAGCTAACATGGATGAAGCCAATATTGAGCTCTGACTGGATGTTCAGAGGGAGGAGGACAGAGGACAGGAGGACTGACTGATACTGACTGATGTCTGTGATCTTCACTCTTTCTAATCTGTACTCACTGTTTTCATGCAGGAACATTTCATCCAAGTTTGCAGTGACAGCAGTGACGTGTTTTTACAGGAACAAGTTCTTTCAAAGAAAATCTCCTCCTGAATTCATTCTCTGTTCAATTTAAAATCAGATGAACCAATCAGAAACACCTGGACCAATCAGGTGTGTTGATGACATCAAGATCAAAGTTCTAAAGCTGGTTTGTTGCTTCACACTGACTGAAGGAGTACGAGAAACCAGATCATCCACCGTCAGCCCTGAACCTCCCCTATATGACCTCAGAGATCCTCAAAGTCTGTATGAGACATCCTGGAATCATCATCATCACCACCATCATCAGCATCATCAACATCATCATCATCATAACTACCACTATCATCATCATTATCAGCATCATCACATCATCACCACCATCATCATCATCATCATCAGCATCATCAACATCATCATCACATCATCATCATCACCACCATCATCAGCATCATCATCACATCATCATCACCACCATCATCATCAGCATCATCAACATCATCATCACATCATCATCACCACCATCATCAGCATCATCAACATCATCATCATCACCACCATCATCAGCATCATCATCATCATAACTACCACTATCATCATCATTATCAGCATCATCACATCATCACCACCATCATCATCATCATCATCATCAGCATCATCAACATCATCATCACAACCATCATCAGCATCATCAACATCATCATCACATCATCATCACCACCATCATCAGCATCATCATCATCATAACTACCACCATCGCTGTCATCATCATCCCCACCATCATCATAACCACCACCACCATCATCATCATCAGCATCATCATCATCATCATCACCATCACCATCACCATCATCATCATCACCATCACCATCATCACCATCACCATCACCATCACCATCATCATCATCAGGTCAGTTTTACAGTAGAAACTGTTTCTTACTTTGTGTCTGAGGGTCCAGGTTCATCACTGAAGTCTGGATTCTTTTCTTTGGACCCGTCACTCCTCATAGACAGATAGCTGGATGTTGGAGCCTGTGACTTCTGACCTCTGTAAACACAAACACGTTTTATTCAGATGAGAAATTGTGTGATCCGACTCACACACACAGCTTTCAGCTTTCATTGGAAAGCTTTCAGTCATCAGGAAGGTGACCTCTGACCTCTGAGTCTAATATTCTGCATTCATTCTTCTTAAAATGTTTTTAGTACTGAAAGTTGATGAAAAAGAACTTCCTTAAATATTCTCAGTATTTATATATACAGTATACAGTACAGTATTAAATCATCTTCTTCCAGCTGCTCCTTTAGGGGCGCCACAGCAGATCTTCTGCCTCCATCTCCCTATCCCAGCACCCTCCTCTGTCACTCCAATTTTCTGCATGTCCTCCTTCACTACATCCATGAACCTCCTCTGAGGTCTTCCTCTCCTCCTCCTGCCTGCATCTCCATCTTCAGTATCTCCACCCTCCCTCCTCTGCACATGTCCAAACCAGCTCAGCCTCTCTGACTCTGAGCTGTCCCTCTGATGGACTCATTTCTGATCCATCCTGCTCACTCCTAGTGAAGATCTGAGCATCTCCAGCTCTGCCTCCTGTCATTGTGTCAGAGCCTCCGTCTCCAAACCATCACAGCAGGTCTCACCACCATCCTGGAAACCTTCCCTTTCCTGCTCTCCTTCTGTCACAGATCCCCCCTGACACTTGTCTCCACCCACTCCACAGAGGATACCTCCACCTCTCCAGGCTCTCCTCCACCTGCTCCCTGTTCTCACTACAGATCAGTGTCATCTGCAAACATCATCATCCACAGAGACTCCTGCTGACCTCATCCATCAGCCTGTCCATCACCACTGTGAACAAGAGGGAGTTCAGAGCAGATCCCTGATCCCACCCCCACCTTCAACTCATCTGATGCTCCTACCACACGGATCCATGTCCTGCTCCACCCTCACATCCTTCTCTGCCTCTCCTGCCTTCCTCATGCAGGACCACAGCTCCTTGTTGACTGTTTGATCCAGACTGAGCGAATATGAACAAACTGCAGCTCAAATCATCCATAAATATTTCAGCAGAGTTTAGCTTCAAATCCCAAAATCACACATGGAAATCCAGCCAGTCTTCACAGACAGACACCTGGTTACTAGAGATTATGACCTTTGACCTCTACAAACACAAACATATTTCTATATCTCAGAATGAGTTAGATTGTCTTAATAAATGACTTCAGTTCTCTTACATTGTTGTTCTGGGTCCATGACTGAAGTCTGGTGGTTTATCTTTGGACCAGTCACTCCTCATAGACAGACAGCTGGAGGACCCAGACTCTGACCTTTGACCTCTGCAAACACAAACATATTTCTATATCTCAGCACGAGTTACATTGTCTTAATAAAGGACTTCAGATCTCTTACATTGTTGTTCTGGGTCCATCACTGAAGTCTGGTGGTATTCCTTTGGACCAGTCACTCCTCATAGACAGACAGCTGGAGTACCCAGACTCTGACCTTTGACCTCTGCAAACAGGAGAACATTTCTCTTTAATTTACAGAGATTATTGATACGTTCTGAGACTAAAGCTTAATGATGGACAGCATAACACATGTTTCAGAGTAATGGTTATGATTTCATGTGTGATCCAAACCTGTGAACAAACTCAGTGTTTTTATGTTATTGGCCGCGCTGTGCTGAGTGTACTGAGAGGGTAACTGTGCAAACTGCTGGAAGAGGCTCTGTGCTGCATTCAGGGACAGAAAGAGAAATGAGAGCAGAGATGCTCCCAGAGAGGAGCTGTGATTTGATGGAGTGGCTGACATGGGATCTGTTCCAGGCACGTGATTGGTTTACACCGACTAGAAAAAAGCTGTGGAGATTAAAATAACCTTACTATAAATATGAGAAAAGTTCAATTCAATTTTATTTATAAGCACAAATCACAACAAACAGTCACCTCAATGTGCTTCATACTGTAAGGTAAAGACCCTACAATAATACAGAGAAAACCCAACAGTCAAAACGACCCCCTATGAGCAGCACTTGGTGACAGTAGGAAGGAAACGGGGGGGGCAGTCATCTGCTGAGAGGAGCGAGAGACAGGACAAAAGACACACTGTGGAAGAGAGACAGAGATGAATAATAACTAATGATTAAATACAGATCAGATATTTATTGAAGCACTGTAGTCGGGGCAAAGCAGGAAACTCAGTCAGATTAAAATCCCTGCATTAGTTCCTAGGTAAGCTCTACTAAATCTGAAGAGAGAGAAGGAAGCAGGAAGTGCTGCCTGGCCAGAACAACGTTCCTTCCTCTGGACAAAACAGATGACGAAGTAGAGACTCGGTCCACGGTGCCCTGGCTCCCCCATGGTTTTAACTCCAACACGGTAAAAAGGAGCAGAGCAGAAAGGACTGGTAAATCCAGTGTTTAGATCACAGCTGTTGGTTAATCCTCCAGGACTTCTCCTTTTAAAATCCAACCTTGTTCTCATCAGTCTGCTCACAGCAGCAGGTCTTTACCACAGAAACATCTCTTTTTATTCCTTTAACAGACTCTATCCCCCCTTTCTCCACTCCTGCTGAGGCCACACTGGATGGAGTCCAGCTGCACCTGCTTACTTCCTGTTTTCTAACCAGTAACTTCCTCGAGCACGGGATCATTCAGAGTCATTACAGAACCATTACTCTCACTCATTTTATTACCTTTGCTCATTTCAGGTGTGTGTACATCTGTGAATGTTAGCAGCTATCATAGGGCTGATATGAAGTCCCTTATTTAGACAGTCCCAGGTGGATGAGGCCTTGGGGACATCAAAGAATCAATGCAAATGCAGTTTGTTTGAAAGCTTCATCTCAGCTGTGGAAACCATCAAGCCAAACGCTGAGTTTAAAAAACATTATAATTAATATATGGTGCTGTCCTACAGAGCACTGCAGTCACTGATGCACCTGTGTGACTTCTATTACCTGCAGACTTCTCTCTGGTCACATGATCCTCTGACCGTGTTGGGACAAAATGAGCTCCTATGAAAGGATCCAAAACAGGGCTGAGAAATGAGAACATCACTTCCTAATTTTACATCTGATCTGAGATCTGATTACTCAGCTGTGAGCTGACCAGGAGCCATAAACTGCAGACAGAAGCAGCTCACACACACTTTATGAGCACTTCATTTTTCAGTATTGTTTAGTGAAGCTTAAGGTGCTGATGGGCTGGAACAACCTGCATCATTTCTGCCATCACTGGATACAAATGCTTCCTGAGATTTACAGCTGGAACGTTTCTAATCTGATCTCAGATCAGCCTCACTGATAGAGGACGGCTCTCTGAGCACAGGTGTTTCACTGAGTTAACAGTTCAGGTTAGAAATGCAGCTCTGACACATTCTGGATATTTGAGTACAGTTTGGGATGATGAGTCATTTTAAAGATCCCGTTCTAAATGGATCCAGAACTGGGAACTGGATCTGGGCCTGATCTGATCTTTTCATGGCTCTGATAATCTGTGCACAGACTCAGGCTCTCTCCTTTCTGCTGCCCTCATCTCACTTAAAGGAACTGATGTTCAACATTTAGGAGCTCAGACTCCAACATGAGCCGCTCAGCTCCGTCTGCACTGCTGCAGGTTTATAATACATTCAACACAGGAGCACCAGCGCCACCTGGTCTGTTTAATGGAAACCAAAGTTTCCATTAAACAGACTTATGCTCTTATATGTATTTATTACAGAGAAAATCAGATCATGAACCAAAGCATCAAGATGAGAACATCAATGAAAGAAAGCATTTTATAAATGCACTAATGAAATGAATGGTTCTCTCACAGTGTGGCTACAGGTTCCTTGCTTAAGTCTGGAGGATCTTCTTTGGACCTGCTCTGACAAACTGATCCTGCAGGCTCTGCTCTGCCCTCCTCTTCCTCCATCATCATCTTCTGGACTTCAGTGGGTCTGAGAGGAAACCACAAACACTCAGTGATGCTGGAGTGGAAGCACAAACCCCAGGGTCCCACTATAACTCCTCTCAGTCCCATCAAGCTACAAACACACCTGTTCTATGACAAATATGGTTCCTGTGTCAGACGTATGCTATAAAGTTTTCATTTACTGGAATAAATGAGACAATTAAAAGAGTGATTCTACCCTAAGCCTACACAGCTATAGAAGGAAGCTGTGCTCAAACACTGACTCTGATATATTGTTTCCCAGCAGCCTTTGCTGATCAGTACAAAACTGGCTTAGCTTCCATTTCTCATGTTATGTGCAAATACAGGAAAAAGATGTGATTGGATTGTAGATGTCTCAAAGTGAAACAGTCCAAACACCAAACAGCCTCAGAGTCCAGAGGAACCTGAACCTGCTGTTTCCACTCAATGATAGAGAGCCAAGGGTCACGTGACCGACACCAGGAAGTCAGCATCAAGTTTGAGCAACATCTGAATGACTGTGATTTATTTCCTTGAAGCTTTATTGAAGCAGACACGTTATTCTGAACTAAATCTTCTTCCAGCAGCGGCTGTAAAAGTCAAAGAAGGACTCACACTGCTGAGCTGGGACTCTTCTTCTTCCTCTACAGTCACACACTCAGAGACAGGACAACAACAACAATGTTGTGTTACACTCACCCGCCTCAGCTCCTCTTTCCTCCTCCTGCTCTCTGAAGGAAAGTGGAGGCTCAGCTAACGGCCTGCTGCAACCTTTCTGTCACAGACTCGCTGTGGGCTCTCTGCGGTCTAAAGGGGGTCCCCCTCGGTGCCGGAGCTGCGGAGAGCTGCGTGGACACACAACACGGGGACGGCTTTCCGGGAAAACTCCACAAAACTCTACAAACTCTACGGAGAAAGGCGC